>WAAB01022769.1:0-22801 GCA_013389865.1 Piaya cayana
AAAAACTTTACATGGATTTTCTTGTTATAATTCAGAGATGGTGAGAAATTTCAAGGGATCATTTCTCCAGAAACATCCTGGCAAATTTCTACATTTAGGTGATGTTCTTTGTGACCCTGCTGCTGCACCTCAAGATCATTCATGTGATGACAAAGGATGTAAAAACACTGGGAAGAACATTCTAGGTTAATGAGATTTATATTACCTACAGACATTTGAAGTACAGATTTTTATATCAGAATTAGTTTTTTAGATTAATTTTAACCAAAGTGAGAGACACTGTTTTATTTATTAGATATCTACAGAGTGATAAAAATATTTCCAAGTTTGCATATAGATTAAACAAGTTTGGAAATAAAATTGTAAGTAAGACTTCACCTCCTTCTCAACCCCTTCTGGCTGAGATGTAACAGGTCTAATACTCACAGATTTTAGAAGTTTATTCAAAGTAAAAATGTAGATTAAATCATGTGCTGTTGATTTAAACGAATCCAAAGTAAAGACATATTTCCGCTGTATCAATGGCAGTAACATTACTACCACACATGAGTGAGACAATGTGTCTCCTTGTGTCACTCAGCAGCATAATTACCACTTGAGTCTTGAGTATGTTCAGCTATGGTTACTTCCCTGATTACCTCCCTTGGTAGGTTGTTCAGTTCTCCAATTATGCTCACTTTTTAGGATTCATTTGGGACTGAACACATGAGTCTTTGTTTTCAACTACTTGTTTTTAATTAAAACAGCAAGTGTTTACCATGAACACATGAAAAATAAGACTACCAGTGCACTGCTTTTTATTAAGATATCTCCCTTGTAGGAGAAACTTGATTTTTTTTTCCACGCTGATATACCACAAAAATGTTTTAACTAAAGCTCAAAATGTATTTTGAGAGACTTGGAAAGTTGACATCATTTGCAGTACAAAGACAAGGTTTTCCTTTGGCTATGGCATGCACTGTCACAATTAAAATCCACAATCCTAGTTGCTATGCTGTGATCCGTTATGCAGAGTTCATACAAATAGCTGCATAACCTAATGATGGTATTCTGGTTTTGCTATACCAAACATTGTATCCCCTTTGACTGAAACCCGAGATATTTTTCTCTGGTTTTGAACGGAACTATTTAAAAAAATTATTTATTTTTTAAAAAATTAAGTTTTAATTAATTTTATTCATATTTTATTTATTTAAGAATTTTACAAATTATGGTCATTAAATAATGATCACTCAACCAACAATAACAATAACAATAGCAATAACAATAACATTTTTCCTCTGTGAGGAAAAGTCTACTTCTTCAAGGGGCAAGCAGAATCTACCAGAACAAGAAGTGCAATTTGACTCTCCTAGCCATTTATGAAGAAATCAGTTATAGACTCCAAGGCTCTCTTTCTACTTAACTGAAAAAAAAAAATCCCAGGAGGTTGCCATCACAGTTTTAAAAATAATGTTTCTTTGTGTTCTGCAGCTACCCATGTTACTCCACTGACTTAAAAAAAGAAACCCAACCTAGATAACTAGATTAAATCAGGCATCTAACCTATAGGTGTTAGCAACTCCTATCTCATAACTATGCAGCCCCGGAACTGTGAATGGTGATACATACCTCTTGCATTTCATCTGGATAAAATTAAGTTTATGATATTATTTCATAAATAGTCTTGAGTTGAAAAATATATGTATGCCAGGGCTGTGCAAATGGAAACCTTCTCTAGCTGGCAAAACACAAACTTGAAGAAACTATGAAAAGAGTTATGCACAACCTGGGTTTAGCATGAGGTGGCCAAGTGGCTTATTGTAGCTTTTTACATATAACTTTTCTCCATTAGCAACATCTACCGTGGTACATGCTCTGAAATATGTCATGGAATTTTCCTTCACTGTAAGCCTTGCTTTCCTTTCCTTCCAATTCCACCATGCTCCTGCATTCCAACTATACACAATGGGTTGTAGAACAGCATCAATAAATATATAAAACTGGGATTATTAATAAGATCTTATTTCTCTTTCACTGTTAGATAAATCTAATTGTAGTAGTTTTGAAGAGCTGGAAGAAGATTGATTTTTTCCAGACTGATGACGGTTTTTTTTGGAATGGCTACATATTTTTTCCTTTTACGGAAAGGGTCATTAGGCACTGGGATATGCTGCCCAGGGAGGTGGTTGATTCGCCTTTCCTGGAGGTGTTTAAGTTATGAGTAGATGAGGTCCTGAGGGACATGGTTTAGTGTTTGGTGGGAGTGGTTGGACTCGATGATCCGAAGGGTCTCTTCCAACCCGGTAATTCTGTGATTCTGTGATTCTGTGATATTCATAAATATTTATCATTCACCATGAAGTATTTGATGATCTGTCCTGATACGTGTGAAAATGAGTTAAGTTTCTTTATCGTAACTGGTATAGTGCTGTATTTTGAGAGTAATATGAGAAAAATGTTGATGATAGCACACTGATGTTTCAGTTGTTATTAGGCAGTGCCTATATTAAGTCAAAGACTTCCAGCTTTGCATGCTGTACTAGTGCAGAAGAAGGAAGTACATAAGAAGCTGGGAGTAGGTGTATCCAGGAGAGCTGACCTAAATTGGCCAAAATGATATTCCATATCATATGCTGCCATGTTCAGTATATAAAATGAGGGGAATTGGCCAGGGTGGAGATTGCTGCCACAGAGGACCTCAAAAATAGAATAATTTCATAAAGTTTGTGAAAACAGGAATTTACCTGGCAGAAAGACCCAACTCAACTGTATTACTCAGTCCTGGCAAAGCCCTAGCAGGAAAAAAAACCCCAACCAAACAATGACAGGAAGAGCTTTGGCCAGAGCTTGCAGTATTTTCAGAGACAGGGTTAATTCAACCACGAGACATGAAGCTAGAGGAAAACACCTGCTTGGCTTACTTTTAAGAATTGTGCAATTTTTACTCTATATGAATGAAAGTCAACTTTCACTTTTGCTGCTAATTACTATGTCTTGGCTCATAATCTAAAATGACTAGCTGGAATACTTCAAGTTAATATAACTGTGAATCTCTATAGTGGGAAATACCATGTGTAATGAAAGTAATGGTAAATTGATAACCTGATACAGTGGAGAACAATCTCAATGCCAGGATGAAGTGCCTTATGCTCAGTTAGGAATGGGTAGACCTTATCTTTTCAGAAAACTTGCACAACCCACAGTTGCATAGAAGTCTTAATTTGTCATGAACAATTATTTTGAGACTAGTTAGATCAGAATCTCTGGCTGCAAAATATTAAAGGGATATATTTCCATTTCTGACCTGAATTAAATATTGAATTGAATAATATAGAATTTGATCTATTTGTAGCACAGTAGATCTATTTGTTACTTTCTTTTTGTCATCAATACTGATGGAACAAGTTCCACAGTTTTTCAGAATAACTGTTTTTTTCAAGGTGTAAACATACTTCCCCCCCATCACTTCCAGATGTACTTGATCTATTCAGACATTTTCAAATGTAGTTTTGAAAATATTAACTGACTTCATGTAAAATCTAGTTTTTCTCTAATGGAACCAAGATTTTCAAAGTTTATGACATTTAGACACAGAATAAGGCAGTAATGCTTTCTGTAATTGTTCTTTCTATTGGTGGGTTTCACTTTCAGATTTTGTTGACTCTTAGAAGAATTTTGTTACATAGGCAGTAACAGTGATAAGAATGCAGAGATAATTTGCACTGTATGAGCTCTTTTGTTTCAAGAAATTACATTTATGAAAATGGATAATGGTGTAAAAGAGACATAATTTCTCCCTGTGAAAAAACCCCACATGTTCAGTTGAAAAATTAGCACATCAACTCATCTAAACCTCCTTCTTCATACTAAACACCACTTATTTCTACTGTCTGTGGTATTTGGGAATTGAATATTGCATCTATCAACATCCTAGTTAGATGTGAATGGATTGTTGAAAAATTTATTCCTATAATATATACATATATTCCTACATATTCCTATGTTCCTGTCAAGTAATATGTAGCCTTTATGATCTTGATATTTTGCTTTAGTTGCGAAGACGGAGCTGAGATACTGCAATACACTCAATATGAATGCTACAAGTATCCACTTTATAGATGTTTCTCTACATATTTATATCTTTTCCATGGTATGTGCTTATCTATTGTTACCATGACATTTAAATAATAATTGCTTCATAAGATACAGTTAGGTATATGTTTACTCAAGTGGCATCTAAAAGCTAGCCAATACACAGTTAATTAGGCCTAATGAGACATATTATTTATAAAGATCCAGAACAGTCTTTGGCCTGCTTCCTTCTCATCCATCCTTGAGTCTTCAGTCCGTGGTTCAGTCTTGGGTCAAGGAACTCTTCAAATTCTTGTTATTTCAGGCTACTTCAGAGCAGGGAGTCCCACATGCTTTTCATTTTTCAAAAGCTTATAAAATAATAGGGCATTTTTACTGTAAGGATAAATACTCATAAATTCATTATCTGCATTTGGAATTCTGTTTCATATCACTTGAAATCCTGAGCAATATTTTTATATGCATTTCTGTTGCTTTTCTTTTACAGTGTATGTTCCGAATTTAAAGGATATCATACTTTTACTGTTATGGCTGTTCTTAGCTCCTAGGATTGTTCTAAAAAATAACAAATGCTGACATCTTGTATTTTTCAGTTCCCTTGGACACATTTTCATGTCTGTGTGAAGCTACCTCCAAGCATACAAAAGGGAAAAAAACAAAACAAAATCAGTCAACACTTTTAGAGCCTACTGAGAACCCAGTGACTTAACATAACCTGATTGGTATTGCCTCTGCCTGAAACATTTTCAGGTGCCAGAGGAAATTACTAGAACAAAGCTGAAAAGAAAAAAGGTGGCATAATACTGCCAAGTGCATATGAAAATTTGCTTTCTATTGCAAACAGCAGATTTGCCTGTGTCATTGAAATTCTATGCCATACAGATGTAATAAGCAATATTTGTAATGCTGCCAACATAAAAGCTTTGTAACTTTCATAGATTTCTGTAATGTCTAATTTTTAAACAAGGTATTTAAATAGACCACTGGATTTTTATTATTAAAGTACTTCATTTTACAGAGAAACACTTGAAACTCAGACTTCATTATATTTTGTGACTATTAATTTCATAAGCTTTTTACATACTTAATGAAATACAGAACCTATTTGACTGATGTAAGTGAGTCAGCACTCAAGTTCATGCTGGATGGATCCTGTCTTTACAAATACGTCCTGTTTTACATCTACTGGGACAAATGTGCTTCTCAGACGTAAGTTTATTTTAAAAAATAAAATCCTTTTATTTCCCTCTACTAATGATATTTTTTATGGCATCTGGAGGTTAATACTGATATTGGCATGGTTGATCACAGCGTGTTAAAAATTACATAACCTAATGAAATCTATTACATTTGGAATCACAGAATCACAGAATCACAGAATGACCAGGTTGGAAGAGACCCACTGGATCATCGAGTCCAACCATTCCTATCAAACACTAAACCATGTCCCTCAGGACCCCGTCCACCNTAATCTAATTTGTCTTCTACCTTCTGGCATTTTGCATTCAGAATAATTTCACTGACTTCCAATGAATGAAGAACAGAAGTTAACCTATTTATTAGTTTTATATCACGTCTCTAAAAACACACCTTAAGCAATGTAATGATTAATTGCTATCAAGCAAACTAGCATCCTTATTCATCAAAATTCTGGTATATTATAGTAGCATTGTAAGACATTATGGCAGATACCATCCAACTTCTTTCCAGCTGTGTGATTAGTGTGATTATTTTCTATTGATGTCACTGACATTGTGATTTTCAAAGCAGAGTAAAACCTCATATGCTTCTGAGAGGCAATGAATGTAAACTTACAATGTGAGAAATTATTATGTAGAACCTTCATCTTCTGCAGTGAAAGTTTTTGTAACCATTAGGATTTCCTTCAGGGAAGGAAAAGAGACACAGAATTTTGGAATGAACAAAACATACAACAGATAGGTGATATTTTTATTTTAGGATCCTTTTAGGAAAATAGCTTCTTATTCATTCTTAATCCTAGCTTAGAATCAAAAATTTATGATTTTTAATTTAGGCAGTAGCATCTGAACTCTGATATAGAATGTTAGAAAAGAATATTGACCTGCTAAGTTCATAAACTCTGAACTAAGAAAGGTTTAAAAATGTGGCTGATAGGTCTCATTTAAGGCTATTAAAGTCTACATGTTAACATGTTACTTTCTAAAGTGACTTATTATTTAGTGATACAATAGATGGTTGCTAGGGGTTCTGTGGGTTAATTGTGTAATTCTGGTTATCCCACTGAAGGAGTAGAATTTCCTAGTTGAAGTTGCAGTTCCATGGTCAAAATCCCATATTTTGACTTTTCTTAGGGTGCACAAAACACAAACATTATACATATAATCATATTTCACTTCTACTATATATGTTGCATCAACTTAGTTGGGCCATTACTATGTTTTTTAGATCTCATGTGTACATATCTTAAATTGTTTGTTTTTCTTAGACTAAATGAGTCATCAAAGCTGCATTACTGAGTTCTATAGTTTAAACTGGGCACAGACTACGTAAACAGTGAAGCAGTTGTGATGATACCAGGTACAGGGAAAGCTTTAGGCAGCCCTATAGTCCTATGGTGTACTCTGTTTTGAGCACAAAGAATGTTTCCTTTCATTGCAAATAAGTTTTTTTTTTTTTTCCATTGATGGGTAAAATATATCTGAAGGAGTGATGGGTGGTTACAGACCAGAGGTCATTTTGTGAGCATCTATAAGCACTGAACAGCTTATGCTAAATGAAATAAATACATAAGGCTTTGCAGATGTGTGTGCATATTTTCGCATGTATATAATACAATACGAATATAAAGGCTTATACAGACTCAAAGTTTCTTTTACAACATTAAGCGATTGTTCTGCTGTAATGCTCCTCTTGTTTCTCACTGGTAACATTTCTTTGGCAGACCTTGAGTTGTAACTTTGTAGTCTATCGAGCTAGAATGCTCACAGGGCTGTTTCTCCTGGGAAAGTGTAAGATTCATGTAACTAACTGATTACTTGTTGCTAAAGGAAGATTTTTGAATCTGCTTGCTAAACAATAGAGTGTAATAATTGTGTAAGGTATAAGAATCTGTTGTGGACTTCAATAAACTGGCTCACTGGAATCACATTGATTCACAAAGTGATGTACCTGTTCCTCCATCAGAGGACAGTCACAGAGAGACACCAAACCACAATATATACTAAGGAAAGAACAGAACAGAAATATTATATTGTCTCATTGAAGGTGTTGCATCTACTTTCTAGTAAAAGCCTGTGTGTTCTGAATAACAATGTCTGGCCATTAGGAGTATGTATATTTGAACACCTAGAGACTATAGCAAAAATGTGATTCAGTTTAAGTATTAGTTTTTTCACTTCTCATCTTTTTTTTTATTTAATTAGAAATTAAAAGCAGCAAAAGAGAAGGTACAAAATTGGAAAGAAGTTGCTGCACAGAAATACTAGAAGTACAGGTTTCATGGTATTTTAAGATCACAGTATGTTCAATCTTTGCTCCTCGGATCAATTCATAAAGTCATGAATTCTTTTTCCTTCACTTCATTTCACCCATCAGAATGAGTGATTTTAAGTATAGCTGCAACATGATAAATATGAAATAATAAATCCCAATAAGGAGCTGCCTCTAAGTTCCAATACTTAACTTAGCTGTGGGCAGTGGTGATTTTTAATGCAGAAAAGGGGGAATGCTTTTATGAAAATTAATTCAGCATTACTCTTGAGCTTTGCATCAATTCTCAGAGAAAAGGCAGTAAATATCTCTCTATCTCTTTTTAGTTCACAGATAATGATTATTTGCAAAGTGTCACTAGCATTCTGTGTAGGTAGTATACACGCTCAACAGCAGACAGAGGAAAGGAGCCAGTTTCTCCTGACATTTATACAAAAGAGTTAATATAAAATGAATTCCTTAATTTTTAAGTTGAAGATATCAGTGCTGTTTTCTCAGACACTAAAAGAGGATTGAAACATGTGGGAAGTGAATGAGAAAAGGAATTAGCACAGCAAGACCATATGGTCTAAGAGTCCATCAACATATTTTGCTATAATGCAGTAATCCTTACTAAGTAGAAACTACAAATATATGGATTGAGATCTGTTCCGTATTGAGCAAATGAAATATTTCTTATAATTTGAGATGCCACTTTACAATCTTGTAACTATTTCCAGTCAAAAAAGGGAACTGAAGGCTCTTGCAGACAAACCAGACATCTGTTAAAAATAAATGAAACAGTAGAGGAAAACATAAAATCCACACCCACAACTATAACCAACAATGCACACTCATGCATACCCAAGCCATTGTATACTACAGGCACACTAAAATGCTGTAAGAAACCCCAACATAAATAGCCACAGTTTAAGAGGAGCCTGTTGAAATGATGTTGATGTAACATTTAGGCATCTCCAACATTTTGATTTATGATCTCAGTGACAGTAAAACCATCTTAGTAGCAATCACAGATTATGTAAGATTAGACTAGTATTCACTGGAAACCTAACATTGTAGAATGATTAGAAATGAGCAGTGAAAGGTTTTGGCTCAGAAAAAAAAAAGGAGGTTTAAATCTTTGGGGTAAATGAATCTAAAAGTATTCATAAAGAGGAAGTAGTCATTTTGAAGGCACATAAAAGTAATATTGGGAAACAAGCATGTACTGGAACTAGGTATCAGTCTGTAAAGGTTTATTGCAGAAAGAAAGGTAATTGAATATTTGGACAATTTAAACAAAACTAGATTATCACTGTATTTAGGAGAAAGCAGGTATTTTTCTCTATCTGCCACATGTACTGTCAACTAACATTTGAAGATGTTGCCTTTGTGGACCCTGGTTCACTTTCTTGAGGATTGCTTTGTCATCCTCAATCATGTTGTTCTCTTTTGGAATTGCAGGTCACCCTGCACAAATACAAAAAGCTTTTGCATCAGATCTCATCATTCCCTATCATGTTACTGTGAATACTCCTTCTTTGATACTCCCAAGTGTAAATTTCACATCAATGTATAGGACAAATGTGACTTCATTTCATGACCCTGTCTCTCTTTCCAGTCTCTTCTGCATTTTTATCGCCTCAAAGTCAATAGTCTCCAAATCTCTCCTTCAAATCTTGTCTGGACTCTGATGTATTATTAGTAAGTTTGCAGATGACACTAAGCTGGGTGGAAGTGTCGATCTGCTGGAAGGTAGGAAGGCCCTGCAAAGGGATCTGAACAGACTGGGCCACTGGGCAGAGTCCAATGGCATGAGGTTTAACACAGCCAAATGCCGAGTCCTGCACCTGGGGCACAACAACCCTATGCAGAGCTACAGACTGGGTGAGGTCTGTTTGGAGAGCTGCCAGGAGGAGAGGGACCTGGGGGTGTTGGTCGACAGCCGACTGAACATGAGCCAGCAGTGTGCCCAGGTGGCCAAGAAGGCCAATGGCATCTTGGCTTGTATCAGAAATGGTGTGACCAGCAGGTCCAGGGAGGTTATTCTCCCTCTGTACTCGGCACTGGTGAGACCGCTCCTTGAATACTGTGTCCAGTTCTGGGCCCCTCAGCACAAGAAGGATGTTGACGCTCTGGAGAGTGTCCAGAGAAGAGCAACAAAACTGGTGAAGGGGCTCGAGAACAGGCCTTATGAGGAGCGGCTGAGAGAGCTGGGGCTGTTTAGCCTGGAGAAGAGGAGGCTGAGGGGAGACCTCATTGCTCTCTACAAATACCTGAAGGGAGGTTGTAGAGAGGAGGGAGCTGGCCTCTTCTCCCAGGTGTCAGGGGACAGGACAAGGGGGAATGGCCTCAAGCTCCGCCAGGGGAGGTTTAGGTTAGAGATTAGGAGGAAGTTTTTTACGGAAAGGGTCATTAGGCACTGGAATATGCTACCCAGGGAGGTGGTTGATTCGCCTTCCCTGGAGGTGTTTAAGTTACGGGTGGATGAGGTCCTGAGGGACGTGGTTTAGTGTTTTGTGGGAGTGGTTGGACTCGATGATCCAGTGGGTCTCTTCCAACCCGGTGATTCTGTGATTCTGTGATTATTACTATGTTTATGTCTTAACACCTGGCCCAGAAGCCAAGATCAATGTTACTGGTCATGGATGCCAAAACTGGAGTTATTCTTTGGCATGTTTAGCCCCACCTGGCTGTATTTTGGCAGCCAAAACTGTGCAGTTGAGCTTCCAAAATCTCTTCCTTCACCATATGCTGTAGGTGAAGGGGATAGGGAAATGAGAGGAAAGAGACTGACATGTTGAAAACCAAAACTACAGCTTTAAGGAAATGAAAATGAGGATACAATAATAAGAACAACAACTGTAGTGAAAAAAAAAAGAAAGTAAGAGAATAGAAATAATAAAATATATGCAAATATGTAAGATCACACCCCCACCCCTCAATGACTATATGTCACACAAATGCTGCAGAGCAGACATGAGGGAATGGGTCCACAGCTAGGAGAGAGCTGTACTGAGGAGCTGGATTCAGGAACACATGGATCTGGATTCTGTAAAAACCAGATGGATGAAGTCCTCACTGGACTTTGGCCACTGCAGAAGACAGTGAGAATACATGATCTCTGAATTTATACTGAGTATGACACACACAGGATGAAATCCTCTCTTGGTCAGTTTAGGGTCACCCCTACTCGCAGGTGCAGCCCACTTCTGCCAGTGTGAGGATGACCTTGGTTAAGTATGAGCATTGGCCCTTTTGCCTACCAATGCCCTGTGTTATTACCCTTAGAGAACACTCTTTCAAAAACATGCTGTTAGTTTTCAGGGAATTAAGTTACTTACAACAAGTGAGTTAGTCACAAAACTGACTTTAATTTAGCTAAAACCACAATATTGTAATTCTTTCCTGACAAACAAAAGGGCTTTTCTTGCTGAATAGTTTCATTTCCACTTCACATCTGAAACTCAGGAGTTGACATGGTAAGAGGTTAAGCTGGTAGTTACTTGTCTGTTTATATTACATGAGCTTATCACATAAATTGTATAGTAAATGATCTTCCAGTGCATAGCTTCTTTTCTGTGTCACTTATTTTTTACTTTATGATATCTTTGAAGCAGTAACTATGCTATTTGGCTTTTTAGCTTGTTTCACTGTGCATAATAAAAACAGAAGAATGAAGAAATTTAACAAGAGTAATGTATGAAAAGAGAATTGAAGGAAAGTATTCTGCAGTATTGCAAGTACCATGAGGGATTAAAAATGGATGTATACAGTTGGAGCACTTATTACTGGTATGGATAACAGCAGTTACAGTCTGCAGTTGAAATGGAACTTGTCTAGTACTTTTAATGTCTTCTATAAGAAAACGTCAGAGCTCAAGGCTATAGTGAGTGCAATTAAGAGCTAATAAAGAAATATGATGACAGCCTGCATCTTCTGAAGTAGAGGTTAACTTCTGGGTAAAAGAAGTACTTTTACATTAGTTTAGGGTGCATCATTCTTGAGTAATGGGATGAGATTGAGAGAGGCAAGATTCAAGTCTAGTTTCACGTAGAAACTTCCAGAAAGCGAGATCTATTAGGCCATTTAATACCTTCTGTCAGGTTCTTTAAAATGAGTTATCTATTGTGAAAATGCATTGGTGAATGTAAGAGTAGCAAACAGTTCAGCCTTGGCAGAGTGAAAGAGTAGATGGTCTGATCATTTTTTTGTGTTATATGAACCTGTGAGTTCAAACAAACCTGGCAAAAGGGTATATACTTTCTTTAATATCAAGCAGGAAAATCTAACTATGACATAGCTTTGGTAATTTTATAGCTTATTGCTCTACAATAGTGACTGTCACTTCATACTAAACATAATATTAAATTAGTCAGTAGAAAATAGCCCACTCCTCTCCAATCTGTCTTTACACATCATCCAAGCATAAAATGACCCCCTAATCACAAACCTTTCCTCCTTCACACCTCTCGTTCTCTGCCATCCCCATGTCCAAAGCACAAAATCTGGAATTAAATTTATATTTGTTTCGTTGATGTTAGGTGATGAAGTAGAGAACACAGGAACAAGTGGGAAGGTCTTCTACAACTACAAATACATGGGCATTTTTATAGGGTCACTTTTCTGCTTATATCTACTTCAAAATATGTAGAAATATGACATGTAAATGGCAGACTTGTGTACTAACTATATTCAGGCTGCAAGGAACAAATTTATATTACTATCATCCAGCTGATCATCTTGCACTTTATGATTTAACTCTTGGACTTATAGGAACTATTTGCAGTTCTCAGTGTTGCCAAATAAGCAAAATAAATGAACTCACATGTACAAATGAATACAGGCAGGAGTGAAAAATGGTTCTGTTATCCACAGCACTTTAGTACAGGCTGGTTTCAACCAGACTTCTTCACATTTAATGGTCAGTAAAAATAATTTTGAAATATATTTTTTTAAAAAACCCTTAAAATTAAATTTCAAATGTTATAAATATCCTTAATTAATCACTAGTTTTAGTTTATTTATACATAAAATTTGAGGCAGATATTATGAAAATAGCATGGTGATTCATGTACGTCTTCTGTTCCAACAGTCGTTTTAGTCCTGTATCAGCATTTTGTGTTTTCTGTGTTAAAATAGAAGTAATTGTATACATACTTCAGTCATATATACAATTAAGTCAGTGTATTGAGGCTTACTTTCATATGTTTCATACTTTTTTTCCATCCCGCTTCTTCTACTGTCTATATTTTTAGGAAAAACTTTTGTTCCTTGGTTTGTTTAATGGTCTTACTTTTTCACCTTCTGAAACTGTTGCTGTGTTACTATAGATTAAAAGTTTTAATGGTGTTAACCTTTACAATTCCCCTCTCCTTGGTCAGGCCCTACATACTTTGTTTTGTTCTTTTTTTTTCCTTTTTACCAGTGATGTCAGTTATTACCAACTGTGTAGCTGTGCAGTTTTGGTTATGTTCTTCTTTTTAATTTTAGTACTTGTTTTGGTGGTTTTTTGTTTGTTCCCTTCTCTATTTTGTATTATTCCATTCTGAATAAAAGAATACTGAAAAAAACCCCCAAACCTTCAGAAAATAATCCCACAAAACCCTAAATATCTTTGGAGTAGAAACTGGATCCTGGAGCTCTTGCCATCCTTTAAGGTTTCAGGTGCAGTAGACAATCCCTTGTTTCTAAGCCCATAAATTTTGTTTTTATGGTACAGAATGACTACAATTTTTTTATTGTTTCCTTCATTTTATCTCTTAAATTGTGTTTTTTCTTAGACTGAGTTGAACTCCTCAGGAATTAGGTTTCCTACCACATGTAATCCTAGATTCCCAACTATGCAGATTCTGACTTTATGGCAGAGGTGGAAACAGCTGTGGAAGACATTTAAGAGGCTGTATTTCACTCAGAAGATGACTCAGGATTTGGAGCTTTGAGGGACGTGACTTGCTGCTACAGTTCAGGCATGCTCCAGATAGAACAAAGTATTCTTGGGCTTAAGAGCCTGTATGTCATCTTTCAGGAAATTAATCTCTGTGCCAAGACACATGTATAGAAAATAACTCCATTAAACCTTAAAGAGTATATTAGACATAAAGTTGGAATGAAATATCACACAAGATGATGTAGTAGATATAGTCCAGTGTTTAGCTTATTCTCAGCAAAAATGTAGAGTTGTTTTTCCGAAGGACTCGAATGTTTCCTTTGACTGGGTAGGCCATCAAGTAGTTCTGAACAATATAAGCAAAGAATCAGCATTCCAAGAGATTTCTGGTAATATTTCAACTTTCATTATTCTGTCCTTTAAAAAACAGCTTTCCAATTCAAATTGTAAAGCAGGGCAATAGTCCGCAGTGTTAAATCTACAGCAGGGAGAGAATGCATTGGGATCAAGACACTAACCCATACTCTCAGGTAAAATTTCTTCCAAATTGCTTAAACTTAAAGGCAACATATTTTCAGATAATTTGTTGAGATTTGATTTTGGACCATTGTCCCTCAAATCAAAACATATGGCCACTGAATTCCTATACATACAGTGTGGAGACCTGTGTAAAATGATCTTACTATTTATTTCCTAAGAAATAAGAATAGCTAAGCATCATTATTAGTTTAATACTCGTGGCTATAATCAATCTTTTCAGATCAATTAAAACACCAGACAATGAAGGCAGGGATCCAACACTCCAGGAACATTCCTACAACCTATTCGTATTTGTTATCTTCCTCTGTCTAAAATAACTCAGTGGTTCATTATTTAAAGGCAGACAGACAATTTGCAGTAGAATTTGCACCAGCACACACATATATATGTAGGTAACATTCTGATTGCCAATCCTCCCTTGCTGTTTTTTTTATCACCTCAAACATTTCAGCTGCCTTTAACTTTGGAGACATATGTGGATACATCCTGGGGGTTTAATTGAACACTGGGTATGTGTTGCTTTATCTGAAAACTTTTTAAAGCACCTCTGTAGTTCCTTTGTGGTAAGAACCCTTCATGCCTGTCTCAATGAAATCCGTTATGATGATTGGACTCAATGATCTAAGAAGTCTTTTGAAACCTAGTGATTCTATGATATGAAAAACTATATTGTCCTTAGATTTGCTTTTCATAGTCTATTCCTCAAATGTCCCAGGCATACCTGCTTAATAAATCTCAAAAAAAATTGCCTTGTCTTCAGTTTTCCATATGTGCTCTAACACAATTATTGATGATAGCGTTCTTACATATAGCCTGGAGAGCTGGATTTATGTGATTTGATTATGGTCTGCAGACTAATACATCTACGAAGCATTTTATTACTTCTTTATGAAAGACATTATTTGTTACATAAATAGATGTATGTAATATTGCATTTCAGTATGAAAATGAAAGCAAAAATCCATTTCTTGTTTGTTTGTTTAATTTACTTTGAATGCAATTGCCATGATCTAAAATCTTTATTTATCATAAATTTGTAACTGTTAATATATATATATATTTATGTCAGAATACTGTCAATAATCATAATGGAGAAGACAATTTCATAAAAGCTTGTGAATTTGATCATTCCCTCTCTTCCTATGATACAGTGGCAGGAAATAATATTAAAGATTATTCATAACCTTTTAATCACAACATCAAGCTACAGATGCATTGATCGAAAAATCTTGGCAAAAGTAGACATTAGATTTAGACATTTTAAAAAGTATTAAGACTCAATTGTAAAGTGCAGCTCACTTTTCATTAAATATGTAAACAATGTTGGATTTCTTTTGTCTTCTATGATTCTATGATTTTCATTTCTGGAAAATAGCATCACTGTTTCTTCCTTGTTTTCAGCCATAGCCTGTTTTTTTGCCCATCATTGTGTCTTCAGGTCTTCAGACTTTTTAACGTTGTTTGTTAAAATGTATCATTTATCTTGTAGAGCAAAATTATTATGATCAAATGTTGAAGTGTTAGATGAAGCTAAACATGCAGAGTAGTATTGTAGTACTCCATCATTGGCATAGCAGATTTACTGTCAGGATTTCAGCACTTTTAATCAAAGATGAGCTACAGAATCATCTTTCTTGGGAGACGGAACTATTTTTTTCTCCTAATTTTACTTTGTGGTGTAAAAAGTTGTTCTTCTTAGGTAATGCCTCTTATCATACATTCAACATTGTTCATATCGAGAAAGGATAAATTAATAAAACCAGGTTTCCTCATGACACTCATGTTTTAACTGGCAATTATGTTGTACTTCTGTTTTTCCTTGGATTGGAATAATAATTGAAAAAATAAAAATATTTACAAAATTGCAAAGAGTGAAAAGAAAGAATAGGAATTAAACCTCTCTAGTCCCAATTGTTCAAAGTCTGATAAAATTTGGTTTCCTCAATATTGTCTTATTGTATGAAGATAGTATAAGCACACTTGAGTTTTGAGACAAAATACTGTCTTTTCTGCTTACAGACAAGAAATGGACTTCTTTTTTTTGCCTTTAAAATCTCTTCCATGACTGAATATCTCTATCATTTAGACATGTAAGGACTATCCTATGTCACAAAAATTGCCATACACTTTTCCTCTTTAAGGCAAAAGCAACAAGGCCAACTGTCTAGGCCTGCACCTGGAACACATCAACATCTTGGCCTGTACCAGAAACTGCATGGCCAGCAGGATGAGGGAAGTGGCTGTACCCCTGTGCATGGCATTGGTGAGACTGCACCTCAAATAGTGTGTTTGGCTTTGGAGACATCGCTACAAGAAAGAGATTGAGGTGTCTGAGTGTGTCCGGAGAACGGCAGCAAAGCTGATCAAGGGACAGGAGAACAAACCTTATGAGGAGTGGCTGAGGGAACTAGGGTTGTTTAGCCTTGAGTAGATGAGGCTGAGGGAAGACCTTATCACTGTCTACAACTACCTGAAAGGACGTTGTAGAGAGGTGGGTATTGTTCTCTTTTCCCTAGTGTTGGTGATAGGACAAGAGGGAATGTCCTCAAGTTGCACCAGGGAGGTTCAGATAAGGTGTTAGGAAAAATTTTGTATGCTTGGAGGTTTTTTTGCATGGTATAGCTATTGTCTCTTGCACGTACCTAACAGTAAGAGCATGAATATGTAAAGCTTGGTGTAGGACAAAATGATGTTATTTTTTCAAAAAGTCAAAATAAAAAGTTCATGAAATTTGCTGGATAAATAGGAGAAGAGGATGATTTACTGGTAGTACAGGAGAAGATAGGGAATTACTCTAGTAACAAGTGTAGGTAAGGGTTGGAAGAAGTAACTTCAGAGTAATTTTAGAATTCACTTAATCTTTGACATTTTTAAAGACACCTTTCAAATCTGTCTGCTGTATTGTGCTTGTGAAGTGGACACTTCTCAATTAAAAGTGTGAGTGACACCATCAGCCCAATTTACACACTACCACACAGCTTCAGGTGAAAACTTCTTTAATTTGATTCTATAATGTTAAAAGCCTTGGTAATCCAAAAACCTCTAATTGTTTATCTACCAGTTCCTCATTTCCTAAAATTTCATTAAAAAATCATAAAGACATCTTCTCATAAAAGATATCAAGTCCAAGCCCTCAGACATTGGCAGGGATATATTTTACTAGATCAGGTAACTCATATTCTTATCCCACCTGACTTATTTCACTACCAATGATAGGACTCCCACAGACTCTCTGGGCAACCTGTCCCAGTGCCTCATGATCACCAAGGTTAAGAATGCCATCCTTATGTCTAATCTAAATCTACCCTTTATCAGTTTTAAACCATTATTTCTTGTCATATCACTGCATGTCCTTGTAAAAAGTCCCTCTACAACTTTCTTGTAAGCACCCTGAAAGGCTGAAGTGAGGTCTCCTTGGAGGCTTCTTTTCTCCAGGCTTAACAAACTTAATTCTCTCAGTTTGTCTATGTAGAAGAGGTGTTTCAGCCTTGTGATTATCTTTGTGACCTCCCTCTGGACCCAAACAAACAGGTATATGTTGTACCAGAGCTGGATGCAGTACTCCAGGCGTCTCATGGTAATAGAGGGGAAAGATCACTTCCCTCCACCTGCTGGCCATTCTTCTTTCTATGCAGACCTTGATATGATTGCCTTTCTGGGCTATAAGTGCACATTGCTGGCTCATGTCAAATTTTACAGAAAGCAATATTCCCAAGTTCTTTTCCACAGAGCTTCTTTCAATCAGTTCATCTTCCAGTTTGTACTGGCATTGAGGATTGACCTGATCGAGGCACAGGACCTTGCAGTTCAGAAGAATTTAGTATGGTGCCACTTGTTCAAGCCAGTCAAAGTTCCTCTGGATGGCATCCTGTCTCAGTCATGTAAACTATAACTCTCAGCTTGGTATCATTTACAAACTTTCTAAGGGTGCATTCAATCTCAATAAGGGACATGATTTGTTACTGGTTTCTGCTTAAAGATTGAGTTATTGGCTGTAACTCTTTGGACTGGGCTATCCAACCTATTCCTTATCTATCTAGCAGTCCATCCTATGAAACCCAAGTTTCTCATGTTTAGAAGTAAGAATGTTGTGGAGAATCATAGTAAAGGTCTTATAGAAGCCCATTTATCTCTTCCATTGTCTACTGATGCAGTCAGTCTGTCAAAGAAGGCCCACAGATTTGTTTGGCATGATTTGCCATTGTTGAAACCATGTTCATGCTCTAATTACCTCCCTGTTTTCCATACCCTTCAATTTAGCTTCCAGGGGGATCTGTCCCATAATCTTACTGAGCACTGAGATGAGGCTGATTGAGTACTTCCTAAGGTCCTCTTTGCTGCCCTTTTAGAAAATGGGTATGATATTCCCTTTTCTCCAGTCACTGGGGACTTTGGCTGACTGCCATGACTTTTCAGGTATGATGGGGTGTGGCTTAGAAAATAAACCTGCCAGTTCCCAAAGGACGCAGATGTGTATGTCTTCGGGTCCCATGTGTTTCCATATGTTCAGATGAGTCACTTGGTCTGAGACCTGATCTTGTCTTACACTTGGAAGGACCTTGAGGTTCAGAGACTTGAGAGATTTTGGAAGAGGGATTGCCAATGCAAACTGAGACAAATATCATGTTGTATACATCAACCTTCTCCATGTTGGTTGTCACTCATTCTCATGCTTTATGTATTGAGGGAGTACTGGCAGGCCTGAAAGATGTTACTGGAATTTGTGAAGGTAAGTAACAAGTTGTTTGATGTGCAAAGAGAATGACATGAAGTCTGAGCACACTAAATTTGAAACAGATGTTTCCCAGAGGCCAAGACCAAGTCTAGGTGTTTACAAAACAGGTGTCCTGTTTTCAGGACGTATATTAATTTCTATGGGAAAATTAATTAATTAGTTTCTATAGGAATAAAAACACTAATTGAGCAGAAATAATTTCCTTCTTTTTTATTATTGTAATGAGAATGACCACGGCTACAAATTTCAAAAAGATTAAAAGGTCATTGAGAGAAGGAGCTCATAAAGTCTGGTCATTTTTATAGTGAGCCAAAAGTAATATATATGCAGTTTTGTTTTCTTTAGTTTCTTATCCCTTTTTGTTTGGAAATGCTTTTTAAGAAACTATAAAAGCACTTTCTTAGTTTAAGTGCAAATATGAAGATGAATGTTACAAAAATGCTTCTTGATTACAAAATTAATAAGCAAACATAAATCCTTCTTTATCCCATCTTCCTTTAACACAACTTAAACCTAATCCATATATTAACAATTTGCCAAAATAATTACAAAGAGACAGATGAATTCTTCATTTTATCCTTACATAGCAGTGATGGAATTAATGCCTTAAAATAATAGAGCTGCTCAGTAATGTCAGAGTATTAGGAACAAATGGTTTTAAAACATCAATATCACAAAAATATCTCAGAGGTGAATGTATTTCATTTCACTTCCTAATGAGTAGCACCATAACTGTTGTTTTAATTAAAAAGCTATCTTAACCAGTGTGAATAGCAAAAAATGTTTACTGTGCCAGTTAATCCTCTGACAAGTCAATAATTTCAAATTAATTTACCTACAAGAACAGTGAGAACATTACTTCTTATTTAATTAAGAGTTTAAATACCTTGTGCATATCAAACAATGTAAATACATTTCAAGGTCAGGTAAGAGTAAAACCATTTATAAAAATGTGTGCTTTTAGATTATGTCCACTTTCATGTTGCTACATGACTGGGTTTGGAAGTGTAAGCTCATTGGGAAATAGGACATTACTGCTGAGGTACCTGTAAACTAGGAGACAATAAACTAAAAAATGAGTTAAATTTCATAGAAATCACAGAATCACAGGGAAAAAAAAGTTTAAAAAAAGTTTTAAAAAGTTTTTTTCAGAGTCATAACATACTATATTATATAAAAATGAAGACTATCTCATGTCTGATCCTCTGTACGCTGGGAAAAGTGCTGTAAATAAATAAAATCTCCAAATGGAGATCCAGTAAATTAGCTCTGCCAGTCAAAAATTCTTTGAAAGTTGTCTTTAGAATGAGCTCTCCAGCAGAACATGAAGATCTATCTAATATGAAGAAGACTTTACCTTGACTATTATTTTAATCCAATCAAAATTAATAAAATGAAGCTTTAGTTATGAAAACAAAACAAATGCATCTGGCTAACAGTGATTTCATAAAGTTTCAGGATTTAAGGGAATGCACAATGCAAAAAAATACAACAGACAGGCAGACAGATGGATTTTTTTGAAAGCTTCAGCTGAGCAATAATTCGCATCAGGTTAAGATTAAATTTTAATTCCAAATGTTAAGTTTTGATATACTGAATTATGATTACATGGATTTTTACAGTACTGATTTTTAGCTTGATAGAAACAGCATGTAACATGCCTGTCTAGTCAAGGTTCATTTGTATATTTATTTGAAGAGGATATACTGTCACTTCTATGTACGTCTTTTTGTAATGCTAATGCAGAATTCTTCTGTAACAGGGTTTAGCTTACCAGGATTCTAATAGACACAAAACAAATTGATATCAATTACAAGATAAAAGTTTATAAATAAAACTCTTTTCTAGAGGTAAATATTGGTCTTTTTCTAACACTGTTGTCACAGCCTACTTCCTCTCTTACTTCTTTCTTCCTCTACAAATATGTTAATTTTCCCATACAGCTGACATAAAGCTTGATTTGAATGTTATTTCTAGTTTTAAAATTATTTTAAATTTATTTCTATCACCAGAGAGCCAGAAAACTTAAAAAGTTTCAACCTTATAAGTCATTTGAAAGCAAAAATAACAAAGTAAAAATAATTATGAAGTAAACAAACATCAAGGAATTTATTTCTATTTATTGATTTAACTTTACAAATAATGTCACAAAGACACCTAACTCTACATTGAACAGGATCAGAAATATTTTCATAAACAGTAACAGAAACATATCGGTAAGGTTTCAACTCTCTAGCTGATATACACTTTGTATTTGAAGCTGTGGATCATACTAAATGAAAATCTTCATTGATAATGCTTCCCTACACTGTTGTAAACATTGCTAGAGGACATTGCTGTTAGTCTAAGATCTTCTCAGAATGTATTTCTTACCCTAAGTTTTAGCAGCAATTTTAAATTCTGATTGTTTTACACAAGCTCTGACTTACATGATAGAGTTTTAGTAATAGTAGATTTTACTTTCTATTGAAATATTGCAATATAGGAGTCCAGATTTTATTTTCCACCTTTAAAATACAAGATATTTTGAAGAAAACTTTCATCTGATATGTTTTTACACTTTTCATTTAGTACTCATAATTTTTCAGTCTTATACTTGATTTCCAAAGCATATGCTTCATAGTTCTTTTAAGGAGAAAAATCATCATAATATGTTCCTTATGATGATACAGAAATGAAAGTCTGAAAGGTCTCTTAAAGGGCCACAGACAGCTACTAAAGATAAAAGATGGCACTCTTCCCACTCACTAGTTCTAGTCCAATGTGGACTGGCTTCATATCAGAGGATAGATGAGCCTAACACTATTTCTTTGTCCTTAGTAATCTCCACTTGATTTCTGTACCTTGAACTTGTTTAGGCTTTCCTGGAAACCTTGTTCAAAGCATTCTTTGTCAGCAATTATTTGGCACTGCTTCCTACCATGTAAAGGTGCTTCCTTTTGTGTTCAGACCTGTTTCACGCCTGCTTCTACTAGCTAAATAAGATAAATGTACTGTAAAATTCAATACAAGATCTAATGTTTTGTGACAGTGCCCTCTGTGGCATCATAATTTTATTATTTCTATGGAATCATAAGGATGGAGAAGAGAACTCACCACAGCCTATTGACAATCACTGAGCTAGAAACATGTTATGGCAATAATAAAGACTTTATTACCAATATATTTGGTCACTCCCTGGATCTTTAGTGAAGTAAAACCTCTTTGTAGGTATTAATTTAGTTATAATAGAGATTTAATTGAATTTAATTGAATCAATGTGCATCAGCAGTGGACACGATGAATCCTGCAGACTGGCACTAGATTAAGGCAAAGCAAGGGAAGCCCAGGAACCCCAGAGGAACTGAAGGCATAAGTGGCAGTTCTTATGTGGTGGCTGATGGGAAGAAAGGGTGGTCCCAGAAGCAATGGCAGTAGATTTAAACAGCCCCAGGAATAACTGCAAACAGGAGTGAGCACATTAGAAAAGTGTGGCATAGCAGCTTGGGCGACTGTTTGCACAGGCAGGGTGAGCACAGGGAGCTCTGGAGCTTGGCCAGAAGGACAAGAGTATCATGGTGGCCAATAAGCAGAAAATTAGGGCTGAGTCAAGCTCTTTTGCAGCCTCCTAGACAGAACCTCAGTGCATACGCACTGCCATCTAGATGCCAGGCTGCAGGGCATGTCCCCCTCTTGGACCAGTATCGGACACTAGTGGGGAATTCTCTTGTGGGAGTTGTTCTCAGGTGGAGGAACTACTCCACTTGCTGACAGAGCTCAGGTAAGTGGTGAGTAGGCTGAGGACAATCAGCGAGCATGAGAGGGATATTTGCCACAGAAATAACAGCACTCCATGCTCCCTGTCTCAGATCCAACAGGCAGGCATGTGATGGAGGACTCCACTCTCCATTCACAGAATCACAGAATCACCGGGTTGGAAGAGACCCATCGGATCATTGAGTCCAACCATTCCCACCAAACACTAAACCATGTCCCTCAGGACCTCATCTACTCGTAACTTAAACACCTCCAGGGAAGGTGAATCAACCACCTCCCTGGGTAGCATATTCCAATGCCTAATGACCCTTTCTGTGAAAAACTTCCTCCTAATCTCTAGCCTAAATCTCCCCTGG
>WAAB01022770.1:0-16832 GCA_013389865.1 Piaya cayana
GCAAGTACTTTACCATTTTAATTATAATTAATAAATGATTAGATATTGCAACTTACTTTTCTAGCTCTGTTTCAGTCAAGTGTCCAGTTAGGACACAGGAAGAACTAGGAAAAGATTGATTTCTATACATTTACTGTCTCACACAGCCTCTTTGGGAAATTATTCAGCATAGTTTATAGACTGACTAAATCCCCACTGGAGTAGTAAGGCTATTTCAAGGTGCAAATAATGTTTCTTTCCTAGCAAACTGAAAATAAAATATGTAAAGACGTATTTAACTTTTATATTATTTGGCTGTCGTATGGCTTCATGTCAGTTGCAAACCCCATGAACCACATCAAGTCTCAGTCCTTTGTGGAATACGTGACAATGAAAGTAGAAACCTGTTTTCTTCCAATCACATAGCCAACTTTTGTCTTTTTACAAAAGTAAACAATTTTAACTGCTAAATACCATTTTCGAGACTATCATGAGATAGCACGAAAGGCTTCAGTTACAATTTCCCATGAGTGATTCAAATACAATTTACCCTTAGGAAACCAAGTGGGGAAAACAGTAATTAAATGTCAAGTGCCAGAAATAAATATTTGCTGAAGTCAAGGAAAAGTAATTCCATGGTAACAAAATTCATTACATAAAATGGTAATGAAAGCTTCAACGATACCCTTGTTTAAAAAAAAACTTTTCCCCTAACATAAACCCACCAGATGAAGAATAATTTTATCAGAGTAATTCACTGCTCAAACTTCACCAGGATCAAAATCCGATAGAAGTAACATGGAAAATTACATTAAGTCTCCATCCCACACTGGTGACACACAAGGCAGGCAGCTAATCACATATCTTTTTCTGACTGATTTCAGTTCTACTTTTTCCTTACAAAGCTCACAGTTCCAGATGGAAGCTGCATCTGAATCTATAATCATGATTACTAGACTGCAGCTACAAGCTGGAAATAGAAAATTCATGGAAGTAATGTTTCAGAGGTTATCAAAGAACGTACAACTGCTATTTTAATTATAAGAAAAAAGAAAAGGCAAACATCAACATCTCTACTATCCTCTAATTACCATAACCTTGCCAAAGTACCTGAGCAGAGCATGCTTATATAAAGCTCGAAGCAATGATAAAACTCCCAGTTTCCCGTTTTCTTCTAGAGCATATCATTCAATCTATAGACTCAACTTTATCATTTAACAAATTCATTTCCCTTCTACAGATACCTAGACTATCTAGAACAAGCTTAGTTATAGCGTTCCAGTGGAAAGAGATTTAAATCTTCAAAACGTAAGCCAAAAACTGACTGCTAGTTAAACTTTAAAGAAGAACATTTACTCCACAACATAATTTGAAAACTTTATTACAATGCACTCTTTGAAGCACTATTTTAGATCAAATCCATGGCAAACTATGACTTAAAGAGATTTGTTCGTACCACACTTATATATAATGTCTTAATCTTATTTATTCCAGAATGTGGAGCTTTCAGTGGAATATCCATTTTTTTGTAGTGTGGGAAAAGAGCAAAAACTGGGGCAATGAGAACCCCAAGGTTACCCTGAGGTTCTTATTAATGTGGTTTTACTTTGAAAGCACAACTAAAGTGGCTCCCCTGAATTTCCCTTGCTCTGACATAAAACGTGACATTGTAGTTGTACTTCCTTTGGTTTTCTTCTCAAGATTCTGAATGCTGCACATCTTTTTGCTGTTACCTCTAAGACATGAACACGTTTATCATGCTTTAAAGGATGATTCCCCCTCTCTTTTTTTCTCCACCAACAATTTCATGTTAAAGTTTTAGCTATTTCACCCTCTTGTCACTGAGCGCACATATACAGAGACCCTTGAAGACAACTGGAGCATTTCTGCCTTAGCATAAAAACATACAAAACCAAGGCCAGTCTTCATGGTTTTTGAAATGTATATTCTAAGATGCAGTGTTTTTAACAACAAAATTTATCAGTCGTAAAAACATGAAATAATATCACAGACATTTAAATTCCAATGTTGCTATGTAGAGGAAATTTTCAGTGGTTTCCTATTATATTTCCACTCACAGAAAACCTACGTTTTAATTCCAGGCTGAATAAGAACCCAAAACAAACTCAGACTGGTAATAAGCCTTTTTCTCTTAGCCAACAATATCTTAACCAAACTTTCCATTTCCTTTGTTTACAAAAGTCCTTTTAACTCCCATGTTAAAGTCAGCACAGATTCTGAGAGCACCATTCATCTAGGAAATTGCTGCTAAATGGGGTAGAAAAATGTTATGATGTGCAACAGCACTGTCACTGACCACAGGTCCCCATGCTTTCTTGTGTATTGCCTGTACACAAGTGACAGAATTGATTTTGAAGTGATATGGGTCTGTAAACCCGTCTCCTTTTGACCTTTGATGCTTTCCTCTGCAAACATCTAAATTTTGTCCTGCTTCAAGCATGCTAGAAAATAATCTTTAAAAAAACCTAATACAAAATAACATGTGTTTGTGAAAAGTGCTAGAACAATGAAAATGCCAAAAAAGACAACAAGAGCATATCCCCAGAGAAGGTTCTGTAGTAGAGCTTTAACTGCCAATAAATCTCAGTCCTTATCTGAAGTAGCTGCCTTGGAGGCACAAGTGGATAGTTGTCTCCATGCCCACTCATTCCTTGTTAGCTGCCAATTTTGCCTCTTCACACAAAGGACCACAAATCCAGTATTTGCCAGTGGTTTGGTTATGGTTTTTAGGTTTTTCGTTTGTTTTTTTTTTAATTCAGCTAAGCAGCTCAGCTCTGCAAAGCAGCAGAAAAATTCAACACGCTTTCCAGACAAAGCCTAAATCCAAATCAATTTTTTTTTACGTAGTACAGGATACTTAGAATGTACTTTTATTCTTTTCACTCCAAACAATATGCACTGCAAGATACCTACCAGTGACCACTGGATGTGCTGGGGAGCTTCCTGTTCTTTTTCACCCCTCTGTATCAGGTCTTTGGACAATTAAATATATATATCACGTAGCCTGGATCTGCTAGCCATGACTTCTACACAGATGCCAAATCTGCCAATTTGCAATGGGCGCAAACCTCTAAAAAGTGAAACTAATTCCACAGAACCATTAAAAAGTGAAACAAATTCCACTGAACCATTTGGCTTCTTGAGCACTGCAACAGACATACCAGATTTTAAGTATAAAAATTGCTGTTTGGAAGATTTTTTTTTTTATAACAAAAATGCTACCATCTGTTCTGGGTTTACTGAGAAAGACAGGAAGGGCTGTTAAAGCCAGCAATACCAATTTATGTGAGAAATCAGGAGGAAAACTTGAATTCTACAGCCAAGACCTTTCCAATCTGCCCTACCTTATGTCCCTTGATCCAGTTGTCTGAACATCGGTACCATGCTCAAAGAGGACACTCCTTGTGAAACTTTGTCACATTTATTCTCAATAACAAAAACACCGTTTCTCACACAGTCTGCAGGGTTGCTCGCAGGCTTGATATCTACTGCAAGCAATGTTGGGTTTGTTAAAAATTACTAGAAACTGAAAGCTGGAAGAGAAACACCCTGCCCCACATCCCTGGACTAGTCAACACAAATGGGAGTTCTAAAAATGTAAAGAAAATAAAGGTCATGACTGTGATCTTTCCAGTAGAGACAATCAGCAGATCTCTTATGAGTCACCATCAGCCTAAACCTAAAATACTCTATCCAGCCCTACAGAAAACAGAACTGAAGTTAATTAGCTTCACGTGAAAGTGAAACAAGAAAAGCTGTGAGACCCCCAGGGAATTAATGCCCCTCCGAGCTTAGAAACATCAACACACTTTGACCTGCTGTATCCTATTTTGCAGCTAGGACACAAGGTACTACCTAACCCTGAGATGGAGAAGGATAAACGTGGTTACAAAAATCAGACAGGAGGAGAAGTAAGAAAGGGTACAGGGTATGCTGCAGCTGAATAAAACTGAATTCTTGCACTTCAAATTGTGAGGCTGGTTGTTGTCAAAAATGAGATGCCGAGCTAGATGGAATTAGCCTGCCACTGTGGCAGTCCTGACTTTCTTCTGTTTTTAAAAGGAAACGCATGTTGTATATCTTCCTATAAATCCTAAATGCTATTTCAAATATTAGGCCTTTCCCTGTAGATAAGGGAGTAAGTGTTAAAAAGTGTAGCTGTCTCTGAATAAAAAGCTAGAAAACTGAAGGATATATCTTTGCCAAAACATAATAGCAACCTCTGAACTCTTTCTTTAATTTCATATCTGGCTTCTGTTTAATCAAAACAATCTCTCCCCTGCCTTAAAAGCCACTTTGGCTTAGATCTCTAGAAAATGCAAAGCGCAAGGTCCAAGTTGGAGCTGTTACTTGAAAAAAGTGCCATTTCATGAACACAGGGGCTACATTGTCACCACAGTATGGCATTCATCATATTCAATTTCATTAATCTGTGAGGCAATAAAACCCTGCCTGCTGCCTTTTGCTCGGGAATTAAGAGCATTCATGCATAATCAGAGAACTTTTTCTCTCTTTTGAAAAGTAGTAACCCAGCAGCACAAAAGTCTCTTCTCTATAAGCAACAAACCAATATGGTTTATAGCTCTAACTACAGCCTATTCTCAAAATTTCATCACAGAGACACAGATTTTTGTAGAGGTATCGGTTAGCGATGATTTAGAGTGAGATTAACAAGTAATTGCTCACTTAGAAAAGCAAAACATAAGGTGTTGTTTTAATTCCTTCCTCATGGGCAACACTTCCACCTAGAGCAAGACTCTGGTTCTGTCAAAGGGATCAGTTTGTCCTCATTTTTCACAAGTGCTTTGGTGGATGTGAGGAGGAAACTTTTAAAGTTATCACAGGGAGAAAGAGGAAAGCATATATATAGTGCGCTGCCAACATACAGAAACATTTCCCATTTCAAGAGCAACACTTGGTGTTCCTACTGTTTCAGGGCTTCATGCCTGAGCTAAGCAGAAAGTCTCAGAATTCTCTAATGCCTAGGAATAAAACCAATACCATTGATACAGAATACAAATTTACCTTCAGAGGAATGCCAGTTTTTAATATTTCTTTCATACCAGGTTTTCATGATTTTGCTTAGGGCTACGGTGAATAGATGTTTCTTACTATAGAGACATTGCATCCGGAACAAAGCTCCACATACTTTTACAGCATAAGGCAAAGAAATTTTTCCCAGAACTTGCAGCACACAAGCAAAGAGCTTCATTTTAACTTCACTAAAATTCAGAGGGTTTAGTGAAGTTCCCTGAAGCAGCTGCATCTTTCCCTGTTTTGTAAGCTGAAGGACTGAATTTATACTTGAAACATTTCACTTCATATAGGTACAGTCACTCTAGAATGTCAAATGCATCTTTTTAATGAAAATTCCCATGGTGGAGCACTGACCTGAATTATACTGTGGTTTAAGGCTACAATCATCTTTTGCCTTAACAGGATCAGTAAACAAAACTAAATAATAAATACTGTGCATGAAAAATAGGCATCCATTTCAGGAGCCATTTTTACACCCCGAGGCAATTTTCAACATATTTGTATTCTGTTGTAGATTTTCTTGTTCTGTTTCAGTTTTTCTTTTGTTTGATTCACAGAGCAAAATTCCACGTAGATAGACTCTGCGTTTGCTTGGCAGAAGCAAATATATTTTTTAATTTATTTAGCAAATTATTCACTTTGCTGAGGCAGAAATAACCTTCAGGTTCAGAAGCCCTTTCATGGCATCTGTAAACACCTCTTCACACTGCCAGAAACTTCCGGATGGCAACTTGGAACAGAGTCTTAACTGAGTCTCTTAACTGAAACCCAATACATTCTTTTTCTAAAACCAAGGAGGAAAATTAAGTTGAATGAGAGCCCACAGAGTAAAAGGAAACACAAAAAAAAGATGGGAGAAAATCAGGGTGGAGAAGAAGCAAGAGTGAGTAAGCACCAGGAGCTGAGGGAATCAGTAAGAGGGTTATGATCCAGGGAGAAATATTGAAATCTATATACCATAATTTAACTCTAGCTCCAGATGGACAGAAAAGTAAGGCAGGAAGATGTCAAAGTGGAAAGAAGAGGGAGGGAGAGAGAGAACCAGAAATACTATTTTACTTAAATACTGTATAGTTTATTATAAAAAAAACCCTAAGTCATAGTCCACAGTTAGTCAGCTGCAAAGTTCATCTGCTGTGGCTCAGTTTTGCCCTTGTGTATTTTAGCAATTTAAATTAAAATCTTACATAATTCTAAGTCATGTTTGCTAAAGTGTTCCTGCTCCAGTTTCAGGCAATGAAACACAGTCTTACTAAGACCTCTAAAACAATCAGTAAATTCCATAAAGTGTGTACTGTCAAAAGGCCAAAGCCATAAAACTCATGATTCTCTTCCACAATGTGAACAGAGCATTAGGAATGTAGTGTAGGGAATAATCCTGTGCTGGCACGAGATAGACAAGATGACATAACAGGCCCTTTCTATCAATTTCTATGATATTATCAGTGCAGTACTTGACCTTTTCTCATTAATCACATCTGCTGCCACATGGGTCGTTTAAAGAGCCTTCAACCTTTTTAAATATCCAAGGAGGTAAAAGACAGTTGTGTTATTAGACCACCTAACCTTACACCCCTTCCTGTGGGACAAGAAAATGTTCTCTTCCCATTCCTTCTATGCTTACAAAATTAAAAGTTAATTCAGGAATTATCTACATCTCCATGCTTAAGCACGTAGGACTTGATTCACCTCGAAATAGGGCTGGGTCAAAATCATTCCCCTATACCTATCAGCCTGGGTATCTTGAGCTGAGGAGGAAACTAAGTTGGTTGTTGCTGTGTAAAGAAAACCAGAATATGTCAGTAGAACATAGCACACAATGGTTAGAGGATTCCTCACGCCTCCAGTCCATTGAATTATGTCACGTATTTTTGCAAGCCAGAAGGATGCTTTCTCAAGAATATTAGACCTGTACAATTCTAACATCTACAAACAATTTCTCATTTATAGTACTCACCACATTTAGACTTTTCTGTGGATGTGTACCTCTGCTGTTGCTCAAACACCTGCAGGAAGTGAAAAATGAACATATTTATGGAACAGCTCTCAGTGAAGTGGCTTACACAGCTATCTGAACTTATCAATAGATTCTGTCACAGTGAATCGGCAGAGAATGCAACTTCCAATTGGGATGAACTACAGACCAGAAACACCAAACAGTGAAAAGCTGAACTGATTTATTCCTCATCGAATTTCTTCAGGTGGAAACACTTCACTATTGAGATCATGTTCACCTGCTCATAACACAGATAGACTCAACCCAGCAGAATGAAACACAAGTCTGTTCATTGGGACCATACAAACGGAGCAAAGAAGAAAAATTTGTCAAATTATCATCTTTGAAAGTTCACCCAGAGCTGTGACCACTCTCTTCTCCATTCTGTTTGGAATTGTCTCCTTCCATTAAGAAAAATTTTCCCTAATAGACTCTATCACAGAATTATTTTGCCCTCATACTCCATGATTCCACTCCTCACATCCTGAAAGGAAAACAGCTGTCTATGCCCGTAGTGCTTTATTGATCCAACAGAACTACTGTAAGCAAGTCTGAAATTCTTGTTGTTTTATTTGGAGACCTAGGGAAGAATACAGAGTAAAGCATCCTCAGCTTGACTCTCCAGGGCCACAACATTGATTCCTTCTAACCACAGCGACTTACAAAAACATCTGACATGTGCAGTTCTTAGTGGATCCATTCCTTTGCCAAGTAAGCAAAGAGGAGATTAAATTAAAGAATAGAACTCAAAATATGAAATATCTTCCACTGTTCCAGGATCTTTTTCTTCACTGGTTGTAAGCGAAGGCAGAAAGATTATTCCCACCCCAACACCCCCCTCCTGCCTTCCCGAGTTGTGCTTTGAGGGCTGGGCATGCAGCTGGCAGGCACTCGAGCTTGTATTTAAAAATCCAATGGAAGTGGGGGAAGAAAAAGATGAGAGGGAAAGGGAAAGTTGCTGGGAAGAGTAGGCTATTTTGGGCCACAAAATGACTTCATAATCTAGAAAAAGCAGGGTTTTTTTCCTGAGGAAATGGGAGATTGGATGAGAGGGATGGAAGAAGGGAAATTTTTAACAATTCCTTCAAAATACATGTAAAAATAAAATAAACTGAAACCTAAAACCAAGAAATCTTAAAAAAAAAAATCAAAGCTCTGATAGTCTCTCCCTCATGATGGACAAGCTCTGTCACCGCAAACATAAACATTAGGTGAACAGAAAGGACAAGAGTAAAATGGTTTTCCCCCTTGGAAAATGTATCTGTTCAGTTTCTGTTCAGTATCTGTTTCACCATAAATTTATTGAGGGTCTACAAGTGGTCCTGACAGTAGACTAATTAGGACAACAATTATTCTACATGAAAGAGCATCCTTATCAGTCGTCTAAGACTTCATAAGTCCCTAGCAAATATGTTAATTAAGAAGTACTAGACCAACTGAAATTGAGGATGGTATTTCACTTCTCATTATATTGCTGAGGTAGGATTTTTTTCTTTGTAACTGAAGTTCACTGTAGATGCCTTCTTACTTATGTGATATATTAAAAACTATACTTTATTTCCTGCCTTTATTAAAGATTATTCCTCTGACAATACTGTTTATTTCACTTGTTTAAACTCCTTTTTGGAAAGTTACTTAAAGTGTGTAAAGATTACTTAAAATATGGTTTAGTAGGTATCTCTCGTAACTGTTACTGTATTTCCCCAAGAGACAGGTGAGGAGAATGTTAAACTTAACATAGGATAATATATGGCAAAATGAACAGCATAATAATTAAGAAAGACTTTAAATTGTAAGAGAATCTTAAAATGGTCTCCAAAGGACAGAAAGTATGCCAGAAACCCTTCTAGTGAACAAGGTTTTCTTTAATAGAAAGTTGCTTAAAATTTGCCAGATTTGTCATAAGCCCACTCCTGCTTCTTTTAAACCAAATGAGAATTAAAAACCGGGAAAGAAAAAACACATTAAGAGGAAAAGAAACAAAACAGCTTTTAAATATGAGAAATATGCTACAGTTGCCTGGCAGATCTGCGTACACCAGTGTCCTTTATCGCCAGTTGTACTGTCTTTCTAAACTATTTGTTTCACTTCCTTTCCTTCTATTTCTCATCTGTAAATAATATAATTGAATTAGTTTACCTCCTTCACAGGGTGTTGTTAGGATTAATTAGTTAATGTCTGGAAAGTATTAGAAAGATAAGAAGCAATATAAAAGCACCAGCTAGCACATGAGTTACAAAAAGGCAAGAGACCTTTGCTATCATCAATCCAACAGTAATAATATTTTTTAAAAGTGTTGGAATTTCAAGGAAAAGAATGAGCAAAACAGAGGAGGGAATCCCTGTAAAGGATCAATTCTAGTTTACAGTGTCTCTGGATATTGGCTTTCATTCTCATTAAAGCCAGAAGAATCAGAAGTTCTGCCAGATACATAATGTAATATAAAAACTATTTTAAAATAGAAGTCTTCCTTTCCACAAAATGCATTTTCCAAACCTCTTATTGTACTTTTCTGACTTACTCACTACAGCTGTCTGTCCTGCTTGCTTATAAAAAAAGGTACTTTCACAAGTTTTCTTTTTACCTTTCTTCTTATTTGGGGCATCACAGCTCATCCTTGTCATCTCTTGTTTTACTATGTCCCACATCAAGATTAAATCGAGATGAGATTTCTCACCAAAACAGAAATTAATTCCTTCATGGATGGATCAGCCTTCCCAGAGATGAAATGGGATTGTAAACAATCATCCTATAATTTCTATGTTGCTCTAGAAAACACACTTGCTCCCTTCAATAATCATTTTTTTTTTCATCTTCAAAGTGGAGTTCAGAGGGGGAATTCACATACTGCATTTTTTCACCAAAAACACAGCACTTGAAGATAGATAAAGTCAAAGATGAAAAGATGGAAGGGTAGTGTTCCCTGACAGTAAGTGGGAGACCAAGCTTCAGTTGCAGGATAGGGATATGAAAAGGTCTATAACAAGACAATAGTAGGATTAGTGCTGTAGGGGGTCTCTCTTTTAGTGATATATTTGCAGACCTACCAGTACATGCACATCCTCAAGTGAATATTGCACACTCGCAGTCAGTGTTGAAGCTTTTGAAGTTTTGCTTAATTCTCCAAACTGTTAAGTCATATTCTTTTCTGTTAGGCACTGGAATTTCTCATTTGGTCAAACATAGCAAATGATTTTTGAAATGCAAATTCCAGCAAACTGGAAAGAGTAGAAGAGCTAAGTTTAGTATCTTTAACACAGTGTTTTTCCTGGTTACACAGCACATACATCTATGTACAGACTTGCACAAACTCACACACAAACAAACCAGTTTCACAGAAGTGAAGGAGAACATTTTCTTTCTTTCCCCAAGTACATCAGGACAAAAAAAGAGAACAGCCAAGAATTATCACCTTCCACTTCTCTGCAGCCTCAGTCAAATTTAATGAAACACAGAAATGTCTAATACTCTCAGATTGAATATCTTTTGGATAATTAGTAGGCACAAAGATGCATTTCAGGGCAATGAAGGAGAGCTAGAAATCCATCTCAAAAAAACTAGCCAGTGTACTTGGGTGTTTTGCCACCTCATCAAGGAAGAGGGATTATGGGTATTCTATGTAAAAAAAATGAAAAAGCAGAAGGAAAATTCTGAGAAACTTATCCCAGAAATACTCTGAACAAGAAGTCTTGTTTGGGGTTTTTTTGCATTTTACTAATGCCTTAAGGAGAAAACTGCTGGCCTCAGATTTCCAAATGCAAATAAGCACTGGTAAGTGGAAAGTATCTTCTGCACAATTTGATTGTTAAAAACATTCAAAGTGCATCTTCTTATAGAATCATAGAATCACCAGGTTGGAAGAGACCCATCAGATCATCGAGTCCAACCATCCCTATCAAACACTGAAGCATGCCCCTCAGCACCTNCCTCTGGACACTAGTGTAATAGTACAACCCAAAATAAAGTGACTACTCCTGTTTACTAGATAAATAAATTTTACCCAAGCATACTTAAAATCCAGTCAAAACATGCAGCATTTATTAATGACTGAAGAGGCAAAACTTGATGCATTACAAAATTCAGAACTTCATCTACATCTAACCCTACTATTATAATACAATAATTTTGCCAGCAAAATGTACAATTTGACAAAAATTAGACCTATTATAAAAAGATATCGTTTCCTTGAGCTCATTGGCTCCCCATGCTCCTATCGTTCCCCTTTGTTTCCTTTTCTAAAAACACCCAACAGTTCTTGTCAACCTTTCCCTGACTACATTACGTATATTTAACCAGGCTACGTTCAACCAGGTCACCATGTGCGCTTCCATTAGAAATCAATAAACTTAGCTTGAATAATTTCTACAGACTTCTCCATGTTCCTAGATTGGTAACAAATATCTGCATGTTAAAGTCTGAAAGAATTCAAAACGCCTTTCTCAGACACATGTCAGTGAGGTGACCTTGAAAAGGCTGTACAGTACAGGTACTAAGTAATTTTACTAGTTTCTGCACTGGCATCAAAAACATGCCTAGATTAAGGGTTTGGTGGGAAGTGGCCCATTCAGGACCTTCACAAATTTGAAACAGAAATTCACTGAATGTTTTTCTTTCTTAATGGATAATTTTATTTCTCCCATTTACTATTTAACCGCTGCCATTTCTGCCTTGAGTGAAAAAGACCCTACTGGATGTCATCTTTAGCTTGGGTTAATCAGCCCAGTTTCACTGAATTAAAACAGTGCATTTCAGAGTGCAGATCTTCTCATTCAGAAAAGATGAGTAATTCCACCTCCTAGGCAAACCAATTACACTCAGTAGGAGTCCTTTCAACACGAGCTTTGAAACAAATCAATATACTGATGGTATAGCACAAAACAACATATTCTGGGGAAAACCCATGCTTGTTTGTACAGATAGATGTACTAGATGAAGCTACAGGGATGTTCTGTTATTTTCCCACCAGTACATCTGTGGTAGAAATAAAGAAAGAGCTGTGATCTTCAAGAGAAAAGCAACAAACATGACCAAGCGACAGCCTTCCAGCATCAGTTCCAGAGGCACAATTACCCCAGAGGAGAAAAATCTGGAATTCATAAAAAGCGTTAGCTACCAAATATGTGACCACAGAAATTGCCAACATCAACTATTTGACCACAGAATCCAGGATACTTTAACCACAGCCGTTCCCAATTTAAAGCCAGAAATATTAATGTAATATATCTAAAACAGTCCAATATATCAGATGGCAAATCCCAGCAATGAAAGGACTGCTTCGCTTGCCTTCCCCCACCTGGGAGCGGGTGGGCTGGGTAAGGCGCAGGCTGCCAGCTCATTCCTAGGGACTGGCAGCACGGGCTGTCTCGGTGAGGCTGAGCGCCAGCCAGTTGGCAGGAACTGGAGCCCACTTTCCGCTTCCCTCTCTCCTGAGTTCCTTGAGCTCTTTAGGAAGTCATTCTGAAGTCCTTCCCTCCACTGAAATTAGTGCTTGGCAGTCAGGGGAAAAAAAATTACGCCGGAAGGAATATAAAATGACTGCTCTTATGACATGGCATTTTTAAAGACTTACTGCTAGAGACTGAGAAATTTGCCTTTGCAGAAAAATCAGACATTAGATGTTAAAATCTACTTCATCTGATATAATGCTTGAGGTAATAGGACAAACTTATTTCCTTTTAAATTCCACAGGGCAGCATATTTAAGCCAGTTATCTTATTGTTCTTAAATACATAAAAATTAAATAAACATTTATTTTAGTTAAATAAATTTAAACTAAACATTTGAACTAAATGGAAAAGAAACACCTACACTGGGCCAGTCATCTTCAACCACATGCAACCAAGTAGGAGTCCAGAGAATACTGATCACTTACTCATTTCCTACCTCCTACTCTGGCTTCCTCCACTTAATAAGAACTAGAGTCCAAAGACTGGAGCACACAGCATGCACAAGAGATGAAATATGTGACATATCAACATTAAGTGCCATGGGGGGGATGAAAAAACCAAGAACAACGAGTTGGGCTAGTCTGGGTGTCAAATTCTGCTGTGTCAGGCTTTCAAAGGGCACCTGCTAGAATTGCCGTTCCATCTTATTAATCAGGGAGTAACCTAAGCCAAGAAGTTACCATTAGTCTGTCAAGAGAGTCCCAGCACCCCTCTTCTCCCAAGACCTTTGTGTTACCAACTGGGACATCACACTCCCAAACTTTTCAGCTGACCTCCGGCATTAGTGTGCACTGGAGGAAGCCGGTGAAACATGCAGTGAGCACTTAATCACAGGTTAAATTAATTAATTATGGTATATGAATTTTTATACTGTAGTACAGACAAAATGGATTTATTTTTATTTTAATAAGGCAAGTCTTCCTGCACAGCAGCTGGAGATAAATTATTCCATCTGAGAAAGTCCAAGAGGTGAGACAAGCTTTGCTGATCACTGTTCAATACCCACAAATAATGCCAGCCTTGTCTCCACCACCTTGTGGCAATTTAATTTCCTGAAAATATCTATCTACCTATGCAGGTAACCACACGGGTAAGAATATCTGCAAAAGCAATGCTCGCTGAGTCCCAGTGCATTTGCAGGAGCCGTCTTTGACATTCTGCTGTTTTCCAGCTATGCAGTGAATTAGTTGCTTTCATATTCCCGTCTTAACGGGCAAAACAGATTTCTTAAGATGTTCAACCTCAATTTAGTTAATAGAAAATACCTGAAAAACACCATAAGGATGCTAACACAGAAGTATCTAACTTTACTAGCTGCCAACATTAAAATGAACAAAAATGTACCTGGTTTTTAATGCTGTCCCATTGAAACTGCAAGTACAGCATTTACAATACTTTTGTCAACTGTAGGGATGAGATACTGATTCTTTAGCCCCTTATCAGTAGTGAACAAGTAGTTTATTCCTGTAACAATTATTCTTTTTTTAATCTTCAACAACCGCTTGTCAGTGGCCTCATCCAAGAAGAACGTCATGGGAGACTGTCAGAAGGTACCTGACAGTAATTTATGTTGAAGCACTTGAGATTTAGGGAGGTTTTAAATCACTCGGGCAGCGTAAGCTGACTGTGAAATGGCAACACAGGAATCTGAGGAGAAACACATTCCATACAAAAATAAAAAAAAAGAAAAGACATTTTTCAACAGAGCACAGTAAGAAGGCAATAACACAGCTTTGTGTGCTGCCACTCCAGGAGACACTATTAAGTGATCCAGAGTTAACCCATGACAAGGCACGTGGAACTTGTCATGCAAAATAACCTACTTTCTGGAAGAGGTATAGTCCTCTGTCTTACAACCACTATTAAAAATCAAAAATGCTGTCAGAAAGTCAAATGAGGAGAACAACATACAGTTTTCAAAGTTAGAATTACATAAACTATACTTGCCAACATCATCAACATGAAAGTATTCAGAATAAGGGGGCAGATGATGCAAGAACGATGAAGTTTCACCTCTTATCCACAAAGTTAGTGTTTAACATGCACAGAGTTTGCAAACATGATAATACCCACTGTTATCTTAAAAAAAAAAAATACTCAGAGAAGAAAGGTTCTCAGAGAAGATTAATGAGCTTGTTGTTAGAGAACAATACCTATCATTTTTTTCTTTTTCATATTGGAAACTAACATGATGGTATGAAAAATGTTCTTGCCTCTCTAAGAAAAATCACAAACAGTAGAAGATGAAAGGGTGAAGATTCAGGACTGCCATTAAGGAAGAGTATGTGTATCAGTCAACCTGAAATTGAAAATACGTAATGTGTAGTCAACTCAAAGACAGAAGTAACAACTGCTGTTCTGAAATGGTGCTATCAAAAGAACAAAGTTTCTGGAAAAGAGAGACAGCAAAGCAATTTGGGAAAAAGGTGGCTACTTTCACAAGGACTCAAGAAAGTCTTGGAATGCAAAACAGTTCAGAAAGTCTTCCCTCTTCATTTTAGAGTGATCCTGATCTTAAAAACAAAGGACAAAAAAAAAAAAAGGTAGGCACATAATTCCAAGTATTTCATACTGAGCAGAGGTCTCAACAGAATGGATAGATTTGTAGGTCACTATCAGATTTTATTACATATTTTTGATCACATTATTTTTATATCACATTTTATTTCTAAAAAGACACATAAGAGTCAAATAAGTACATAGAAGAATCAATGTTGCCTAACATGGAAGCATCTTTAAAATAACACTGCTGTGGAATTATTTAGTAAAATTAACACATTTTCAAGTTTTGATTGCAAAAATATCAAAACTTGTCATCGTGTCCCTAGGAAAACCTCTATCCTAGACTGCCACTTAGATTCTTCACAGGTTCCACCTAACTTCACCAGGAACTACAACAGTTGCAAAGTGAAATTTTTCACATTTATGTGAACACATTTATGATTTGAGGGAAAACAAGACAAAGTTACAAGTAAAAGTGGTATAGACACTCCGAGTCCCAACTCTTAAAAGCATCACCTTCCACTGCCCTACTTCTTCCTTACTACTGCAACACTTCTTTATATTCCCAAACCAGATGAGACTAGAATGAAAAAATCCCCATTGCCAGGATTGCTCAAAATGAGGAATGAAATAGAATGCAGAAAAGGGATACAGGCTGGCAATAACAAACCTGAGGAGATTACCAGTATAAATATTCCAGACAGTCAAGGAAAAGATTTATTTGCTCCTCACAGCAGCAAACTGCATAGGGATTTAATTTCTTCTCCTAATCCAGATCAGAATCTAGCAAGAGTATTAGATTTGCAGTTTGAAGGGAAAGCTGGGCTCTGTGTGACTGTTCTAGCACTAGTCACACAGTAAAATTTTCTACAGTGCAAATAAAGGTAACACAGTTTGTCTCTAAATTCTGCTCTTTGTTAAATGTTTGTAGCCAGATAGTTGTGTATTCTTCCACTTACATACTAGGAAAAATACACAGCTGAAATGTTGTTACAGAGTAGTTGGAGGAAGTTAAATTCTCCGGTACCTCTAAAAAAATAGCAGTTGTTCTAACTAACAAAGGTCAATAAAAACAAAACACTTTTAATATAAAAGATTTATTGTCTGCATGCTGTGTGCCAGCTAAGTTTATCATGCAGTCATGTAAGTATAAAATAATGATTTGCAGTTACACCTTCTCAGATGATGAAGCAAAGGGTCAGGGCAAGGATCACAAGCAACATTTACTGAAAACAGACTCTACCTAATTGGCAAAGGATGAGCAAAACTTTTTTATAATGCATAAGACCTACAAAAACACTCAGCCCTTAAAACAATATGACAATGTAATAGCTTTTCCTCTCGTAGCATTCCTATCAAAAAAAAGCCCAAAACTTGATTACTGAATAATAATTAATCATAGGATACCACCTTATATGAACACCCACCAAAATTACTTGAATTTTTCCTATCCAGAGTTAACTGCAGAATAAGCAGTGCCAAAGTCCGGTTGTCCAGAATATTTTTATGGTTAAAACATATTGTAAGTATTGTTTAATTCTCTCACTTCTGAATAGTTGGCTAAGGCAATGGAAATCCCCCATCATGTTTATCTGTTTCTGGATCTCTGTTATTAGTCCTTATAAATGCAGACCAGCATTATCACATTCTAAACACCTAAACAAGCTATCTGCGTCCCAGGAAAGCTACACATATGCTACAGCTTACTGTGAAAAAGCAATCTAAATAGAAAAGGCATAAGGCTTTATTTATTTTTATATTTATTTCTTTTCCAGCTATTCACTTTATTAATAGAGTCATGTGGAAAATCCATTTTGGAATATCAATTAGAAACGAAAAAAAAAAAAGAA
>WAAB01022774.1:3123-16101 GCA_013389865.1 Piaya cayana
TGTCACTGAAGAAGCATAATTAAAAATTTGTCCCATTCTTAATCTCAGGTAACCTGTTGACAGCCATACCATTCCTTATACACCTAAAAATATGGCCGTCCTCAAAGCTCTCATGATCTGTGTGAGACAAATGCAGGCAAAGTGTGGGAACAACCACAAAGCCACAGATAAAATGAAAAGATAAATTTATTTCTGTTACCATACAATATGGGGCAATTCCAGAACAGAGCACCTGGGCAGAGGGAACGCAAGCGGCAACACAGGCCCCACTGAACTCTGTCCTGGCTAGAAAGTTTGTGTATCTAAACTGCTGCTTTGCCTGTATTTACCAGGGCAAAACAGAGTCTTTGAGTCTTTCTCACAGCAAGGCTGGAATCTCAAGCTCTCATGGTCCTGAGTTTCACATGCCTATGTTATGTAAACATAGAGGTTCAACTTGTCAAGTGCCTGAGACTAAACAACAGTTAGTATGACAATATGCGTTTTTCTTCACCCCAGCTGCAAGTCACTTGAGCGTGTTTGTAATCCTTCTCCCCAGTCTTCCCTTATATTCCCACACCATATCTGCCAGAAAAATAAAAGAAGGTGACTCAAGTTGTTCCTGTAAGCGCAGCAGTCCTGTAACACCCTGGCTGAAAGACTTGACCCTGTCTTTTATTATTTGCTCTATTACCAGTGGTTTATTTAAGTACTGGATTTAATCCTTGAAGAAGAAAGAGGATCTTTTTTTCTCTGTGCTTTTTCAAGAGATTCATCAACAACGGGGGCTGCCAAACAGTTTATCAACACCTGCTAAGCTAAGTAACAAAGTCTTGGTGCTGGTGCAGACAAGAATGCTGGAAGTGGATCACTGGAGGAAGTTACTGCTCCTCAGGTGATGGGGAGGCATGGGAAGTTGCCAAGATCCAGTGCCTTGACACTTGTCACCATATCCATCCTTGTGGAAGTGGCACCCAGTAGCTGCAACACCAGTTCTGGGCTCCCCAGTTCATGAAAGGCAAGGAACTACTGGGGAGAGAGTGGAGGGCCACAAGGATGATTAAGAGACTGGAGCGTCTTATGAGGAGAGGTTGAGAGTCCTGGATCTGTTCAGCCTGGAAAAGACTGAAAGCAGATCTTATCAATATTTACAAATATTGTGTGGGTGTCAAGAGGCTGGAGTCAAACGATATTCAGTAATAGGACAAGGGGCAACAGGCAGAAACTGGAGAACAGGAAGATCCACCTTAATATGAATAAAAACTTCTTCACTGTGAGGGTGATGAGCACTGGAACAAGCTGCCCCTGGGATGTTGTGGTCGTCTTCTCTGGAAAGAATCAAAACCTGCCTGGATGTGTTTCTGTGCATCCTGCTCTAGAAGAACCTGCTTTAGGAGGGGGATTATATAGGATGATCTTCAGTGGTCCCTTCCAATCCCTACCATTCTATGATCCTTTGAAGGCAGGTCACCAGGCAGGACAGCAGTAGCTCTAGTTCTGTCCCTGCAACCAGCTTGTGCTCGGCTTGGCTCACTATGTATCTGTGGGAACAGAGCACAGGGCTTGCCACTTCCAGTGGCAGAAAGGCTTCTTCCCCCTACAACTACATCCATTGGGCCTTCTGTAGTGCTCCCTACTGTTATGTTTAAGCAGGGTCTTCAAAAGGAATCTCTTCCCCATGCAAGAAAAAGGGGCAAAGCTTCTGAGGCATCCGTTCCCACATCCCAGGCACACAGCCTTCTTTTAGAGATAGTAGGTATCATGCATACCAAAACAACAATAAATTTTGCCTCTTTGAGGAAAGTATGTGCAGCTATGCAGAATACCTGGAATACTGACAGGCCAGGAAGTGAGCTTCGACACCAGACCTGTAATTGTCCAGGCTTCCTAATGGCTAGCTTGCTCCCTGGCTCTGTTTTGCAACTGCATTTAATTAATCCCTGTCATGACAATGTCCAGGGGTGTTATTTCAATAACAGCTCCCAAGAGAGCAGTATGGATTTGGGGAACCCTCCACTCAAGATATGACTCCAATAATAATAAAAAAGGTCACCATGAGGATGACTAATCACTGGAATCCCACAAAAGTCTGTGAAGTCTCCTGTGGAGATACTCACAGCTTGGCTTAGCAAGACCTTCAGTAGTGATCCAGTTTTGAAGTTAGACCTGCTTTGAGCAGATAGTTGGGCTAGTGGACCTCTAGCAGTCCTTTTCAATCAACATTTTTCAATGATTCATCAGGCTTTGAACCCTCAAGTACCCTCAGGTGCTCTCAGTACTACACTGCAGATTCCAAAATACACATGCTCATGTTCAGGAACTATAAACTGCTGCCTTGGTTAACTGGAGTACAATGTTCACCACTGGGTACTTGGAAACAGAAAAAATATCCTGTGTTAGGTCCACAGGGCTACCAGAGAGTCAAGAGGAGACCTTGGCGGCACAGTGCAAACAAAGCCATTGTGTTGAAGATAGATGTAATCCCAAGGAATGTGGATGTGAGCCAGGTCTTCTCAATTAGCCTTAGGATAGGGACCCTTCCTGACTCTTTGAGCTGTACACACATAAGCTGAAGGAAAAGTACAGTCAGTGTACTGTGAAAAACCTAGAAAAGGAAGTGAAGCATTGCTGACTATGGTGTACTGAAACCATGGCATGGTCCAAAATGCCACCAGTGCTACCATGCTAGTTATGTAAATGTTTCTCTGGGACATTTTAAGCTTTTCTGGTCTTTAACACAGTCAGGACTGCATTCAGTTACTGTTATGCCACTCTGTGGCATAACAGTTATGACATTCTGTACTGTTATGACATTCAATAACTACATCAGATAAAGTAGTAAAGAATACCCTAACTAGCACTAAACTGAAAGTTTGGGAAAACAGCTTCACTACTGTGAAAAGAGGAAAGAAATATTGATAGGAAGGTGTATGTTTTAAACTCAGACAAGATATTTTCTCTAGGAAAACCAAGTGACTGTGCCAATTGAGAAAATATCCAGAAGAATCAAGCTGTTCTATATGAAATAGCTGTGGTTTCTTTCATGAACCTTAGGTTCTAACTACATGAATCTATGAACTACATCAACCTTGAACTATGTGAACTTGCATGAACCTTAGGAACTAACTACAGTGGGATTTTTAGGAAAGGCATGGGTCTCCTTTAAATCAGGAAAATAAGGAAGCATTTACATACAGTCATAGGTAAAAAGCATAGGGAACCAAGAAAGCCTATTTGCTTTCCCCACCCTTTTCAAATACTCATTTAAGAGAGGCAGTATGAGGTTTAATAACATAGCTTTTATTGATGACACTGGAAAGCAGACATTTTAAAGCAACTAATTCTTCATAAACAGGAAAGGAAATTTTACTTCCTATAATGTCATTACGTAAAATGTGTTTAAATCACTAATGTAAAAAAAAATTAAAAAAAGTTTGCCTACTTCATAATGTAGTACCATCAAGAAGTTATAAGTAACAAGAAAGGGAAAAACAGAACACATTTGCATGGACAGAAGTCAACAGTACAAAACAATTAAATGTATGTTGTAAGGAATTCTGATTATTTGTGAGCTCAGTTTTTGAGGATGGCTAAAGAAATAGATCCTAGTAGGATCAGACCTTGTACATTTACACTCATAGGTGTAAAAGTAATATTGCCTTTCAATTGAAATATGCATTTTCAGTATGGATCTGAAAACTAATGAAGTCTAGAAGCTTAATTTTAAGCTTAGGTGCTCACATTTAAAATAAAACACTTCTTGCATCCTGTATAATTAAGGCAAAGTATGTTATCTTTGGAAAATACCTTGTATATAGTTTTTGCATAAAAATACAAAATAAAAAATAAAACTATATGTATATATTATGGAACGCTGTTATGTATGGTCCAGCAGGATAAGGCACAAAAAGTAAATAAAATGCAAAAGCATATTTAAAGGCTAATATGTATTTTGAGTGGAATTTAGCAAAATTCAAGTAGTTCTGAGTATGCTTATTTCTTGCAGTAGGAATATATATTTTATATAGGTATTTCATGCTAAGCCTGATGTACAAAGCATATTCTATCAGAAGTAGGTCATGTGTACAGTGACTGTATTTAGAAATCCGATATTTTTCCAGCTATCGGAAGGAAGGCTCCTTCAGTGAGATGACTTGGCCTGAAATCCAAGAGTGAGTTTTTCCACAAGGTGAAGTATGTCGGTTTCTTGCCCAAGTCACTTGTGTGCATTCTTAATATGAAGGTTAGTAGTTTCATTAATATAAATAACAACACGTGTCCCTGAAGTTAGACACATTTGCAGTTTGTTTCTGCAGGTATTCACAAGCAAATTTTCTGTCCCTGTAAAATTCTGCGCAGATTACCATGCACAATGGGCCACTCAGATCAGTTCAACTGCATTATCAGGGTCAGAAACCTTTCAGGTGAGCTGGTATTGAATTTAGTCTGGAAGTGTGGCTTTCTTATCAACAATAATCTTACATATACAGGTATAGAGAACAGAGCTTCTTAGATATTTTGATTTGTCTGCTTGCAACCTCAAAGCAGCACCCCTACCCCCGCAAAGTTATATATATATACACACATATATATATAAGATTTTCACGAAGGCAGGAGGGAGAGAAGATGAAGTCTTTACTTCCTTCCCAAAGTTTCAGCCAGTTTCTTCAGTCTTTTCTTCAGCTCTAGAGGAAACTTCTCGTAACACTTTTTGCAGACAGGCTTCATATCAAACTCAACAAATTTATTCCTAAAATGACAAAGCAAAAACCAGACAAAGTTTTAGCAGCAGGAATAGTGGAAAAAAAAATCTCTAGAAGTATCTTATTAAAATATACATTAAAAATAAGCAAAAAACCCAACTGCAATTTATACATATATATGGTTACTTTCACATGCATATACATGGTAAACAGTAATTACAATATCCTGGTGAGTGAATTATGCAGTTTTCACCCAAATATCCATATTTATTAGCTGTGTCACTTAAGAAGTCTTCCAAACCTGACTGTAGAGCTAAACAGACTAAACATAACACAGCAGAATAACAAGTTAATATCTCAAGTTGCAGTTGTGTGAAAAATATTTTGGGTTTGACTGGCATAAATTCATGCAAAAATTCAAAATGAAAACATCCTTAGCACTGACCAAAGAAGAAAGGAGCAGAGGTGGTGGTGAGAAGGAAAAAAAGTTTACAAACAGATTGGCTTTTTCTTTTTCTGCTTCTCTTTATCCTTCGCTTCACGTTCCCGTTTGGCAAGTCGTCGCTTAAATTCATCTGGCATTTTCTCATAACAGTGTTTGCAGACAGGTTTTAGATCAATTTCAACAAACTTATCCCTTTAGAGTTAAGCACAGGAAAAACAAAGGACAGGAAAGAAGAAGAGTTAAGAAGACTAACTGAAGGAAGACCTGAGCAGACAGATAAGAAAGATATAAATTTGTTAAGTGGAGTAAAAGGACGAAATATGCGCTTATTTCAAGGCCAGGTTGGACAAAGCTTTGCACAGCCTGGTCTAGTGGAAGGTGCCCCTGCCCATGGTTGGGGGTTGGAGATGGATGATCTTTAAGGTCCCTTCCAACCCAAACCATTCCATGATTCTAAGACTTTATAATTGCTGCTTGTATGTTTTCTGCACCGTAACAGTTAGACAATAGCAACATCTACACTTTGAAGATAACCACTGATATGTTTTGAAGGTAGAACAGTTATTGAAAACTTACTTTAGTGTTAACTTAGTGTTGCACGTTGAACAAGCGAAACAGTTCACACACCATGCCTTATTCAGAGCAGACACAACTAGGGTGATGGGGAAAAAATAAGAAATGATCAGCATTATGGAAAAAAACAAGGTATTACAAAACACTTAAGCTCAGACATTCATGAGGCATGAAGAGTAGTCATTTGATTCTTGTACCAAGTATTAGGGGCCACAGCAATAATGTGGCAAGGCTAGGAAGGTACATGTGAGTGTAGTGTAGCAGGCCTGTGAAGCATTGATAAAGCTGCCTCTGAGGGTTAATGGAACTCTGTGTTGACAAGCAAGACCAGTTTAGCCTATTTCTGCCTCCTGTTGCCTGCTTCCACCTCATCTCATGGGATGCTGACCTCAGGCAACTGTTTTATGAGGCTATGTTTCCAAATTAATCAGGAGACACAGTCAGCTGAAAAGCAATCCAGCAAGATTTATGCTGTGTTTATGTTTTCATTTGGTTTTATTCCTCAGCTCCTGTTCAGACGGCAGTGCCATCAACAGCAGTGCCTGGCCAGCCAAAGAAAGTAACATGTAGCCAGCAGTCAGGACACTGCTGCTAAACCAATGCTACCAAGGTGACAAAAGTTATGGATTCATGGGATAAATTACTTGATCAAGACAAACTCAGATATATTTTTATTCTTTGGAGAGAAAGTAACTATTTTCTCTTTGTTCTGATCTCAGTCTGTTTTCTGTTCTTCCTCTCTTTCAAGATACTTTCCACTTTTCCCTGTGAAGATTTGCCTGTTTTCTTAAAGTTGAAGATGCAGGGCAATAGTTTTCTCATAAAACATGTTGTTTTGCCAACAAACAGAACCACAGCATTGTCATGCAGAGCATTTTTCCTGCACTACAGGGCAAGCACATCCACAGAAGCTTCAGTTATTCCACTGCTTGCCAAAATAATACTAGTCTGATGAAAATCTTTGCTCACAACCAACCTCTGGAATACCGTCACAGGCACCCTCCTGAAAAGCTGCTGTCATGGATGTTTATTTCATCAGAGAAGGATATGGAGAGAGAATAATGCTGGATATTCTTTGTTTGTAACAACTGTGTCAAATTTATGTGCAGAAATGGAAGAAGAAATAATTGAAAATGTATACTGAAAATAACAAGATTACTGCATTACACTATATTCTATTCGGTTTAGAGACCAAAACATACAATATGGGTGCCAAATTATATGGTGTAACATGAGAAACATACAGAGACATAGTCATCAGACAAGGCTGAATTTATTCATTCACCTTAAGATCCAGTTCTGCACATTCTAGCTGGATTTTAATGAAAAGGAGGACAGTGTTTCCTCCAAGGCATCCTAGATTGTTGTTCTGCAGGTATAGTCTAGTCCAGAAAATGTGAGGAAAGCACATCTCTGGAATGTAGGTCTCACCCTGTATTTACATGACCATGAACCAGTTTATGTCTCTTTTTACATGCTAGAGGCTTCCTCCCACTTTGCTAATAGCTTAGGCTTCGGTGAGAATAACACTGGTATTATAGTTTCTCCATCAGCAGGGGTAAACAGGCACATAATAATGTTGCAGTACTTCAGGTAGAATAATTTGCTTTTTTTCACATTCTATCATAGCTGGTTGTCAAAAAAAAAACCTTCAAAAACTTCCTTCCCTGTCAAAAAAAAAATCCCAAACTTAAATCACTTGCTTAAAGTTCTGCCTTTGTAGGACACATCTTTCCAAATACGATCTTTCCTGGTTCTGTGACATTATCATCAGCCTAGATTTTCAAAAGACAAGTGCCTGTAAATATCTCTAGGAACCAAACTGGAATAATGGAAACCAGACACTTAAGACTGCCCACCCACATCTTTCAGTATCTCAAATTTGGTTCATGATACCTTAATTTATTTGAGGAGGTGCCTGTGTGATCAATTTTGTAATTGCACGTGTACTTTTCTGAAGCTGGTGGGGCAGGAAGCCACCTCTGTGCATCTCTCAGCATCCCTGGCCTTTGCATGTCCCTAAAGGGTCTCCGCTTGACCACAGTTCCCCTCAGACACGGAATGATCTTCTGTACCATCACAAAACGTTCGCCATTTATGTTTTCTTACCATTTGGTCTGTGATTTAATTAGCTTTAATCTAATTTGTGGTCAAAAGAATGGCTAGTTTTGTTTTAATTAGAACAATCAAGGATTCAACAGGCTACTTTACTCTAATCTTCACTTTTAAAGAGAACTTCCCTCAGAAAGGAACAGTTAGAAAAATGCTTATCATCTCCTTCAATCACACGGTTGCAATGGAAACAAACATCACCAAACAGCTGAAGAGGAAAAAGAAGGAATGACTTTTTAATGTAAGGATTTTATCAAGGGTAGCTTCTCAAATGAATACAATAAACACATTTCAGCTGCTGGACACAATAACTTCCTTATTTATTTCAGTAAAGTAAAGAGAATGCTGGCAGGTCTGCTTTCATTTTCCAAATATGTTTTGCATCATCTCATCACAAAAAGTCTTTGAAATATTAAAGACAAAAACATTTATATCTGTTTGATCCTCTGTACACATGATTTTGTTTAAACATTTCTCTAATTCTGAACATTTGAAATACAGTTGTTGGCGTCACATGCACGTCTTTACTAATCAGTCAATTTAACATTTGGACTTAGGTGCATGACTAGAAGAACGTGTTGACATTTCTGGCAAAAACTGTAAGGAAACGTTTTTAAAAATATAAAAAAAAGGTAAATTTAGGCCAAGAGCTACTCATTCTATTTCCAAGTTTAACATTTGTCCACAATGTAACAATGAAGAAGTACACAAAATTTCACGTATTTTTTCTAAATGTAGTAGTTAACCTAGTAAAAGACATCGCTCTACATATGGCTCTTGTCTGGTCTATGTACTTTACCCGATTACTCCTACTATTAGTATTAATGTCGTGGCATTTATTGCCTTCAACTATACCAGCAACTCTTCAATCATTTGCCCTTCATCACAGACAAATTAAGAATACATCTGTAATTACCAGATGCCGTACAACTCCCAGCTGTAGCCCTTACTCTTGTATTTATACAGCTGAAGGGGTGGACATGACACAACACAGAAAGCTTCCGAATAAAAAAGGTCTTGACATTGTGTTGCTGGACTATACAATTAAGGGAGTCTGGAGAGAGATAGTACCATGGTATGTAACTCCTATATAAATGCAAGTGGTCGCTAGGTGGTATCCTCTTACAAATTTAGTCTGCAGTCTTCAGTAACCCAATGAATGAGCTGGGTGACACAATGCATATTAACACACCGTCACCCCACGCTACTCACTAGGGCCTCATCTTAAACCACAGCTATTGAGTGGCAAAACTTCTTTAGCTCCTTGTGAAAGATTGGGTGTCATTAGCTGCTCTGATCTCACAGCGTGTAAAAGCTCATAACAGTATCACTTGTCTTGGCTAGCCTTTGCGAAATACCTTCCATTTTTTTAATCTATACCAGACCAATATATAGAGAAGAGAAGCCCCAATAAATTAACTGCAAAAGAAGATCTGCTAATTGCCATTACACCCATCAGTGCCTATAAGAGAACAGAAGAACACCCATGGTTTTCTACTTCTGTCTAATAAAACTAACCTCTGAGTTTACCAGTTAATGCTATTGTTAAAAGTATGCAGCTTTACCTGATTGTAGTGGGTTTCACAATATGCCAAGCCTTTTCTCTCATAATGACGATGACCCAAGAACGGCTTTTCACATTTTGCACAAACAAAATGCTACAAACAAAATTAAAAGCATATATTATGTTTTGATTACCTGGAAATAACAATATTTTTTTCTGGAAACCAAACAAACCCAGTACTGAATGTGATTGGAGTTTACTGAACTATTTTGAAAAGGGGAGTTAAAACATTTTGTTTCTACAGTTAGACCACTAAAATTATGCTCCTTTTGTTGGCTTCAATATTTCAATCCAAAACTTACAAAAAAAAAAAAGAAAGAAAAAGAAATCCAGCAAAAGGATTCTGGTAAGTTATCAATGAACAGAATGAAGAGATTTTAAACAAGCTGTGCCATTACACTCTTGTGAAGAATCATAGAATCATAGAACCACCAGGTTGGAAGAGACCCACTGGATCATCCAGTCCAACCGTTCCTATCAAACACTAAACCATGCCCCTCAGCGCCTCGAAGAAGGCATTTGCTGGAGGAGATTTTCAAAACAACAAAAGGTATAGAATGTTTGTCTTCCTAAATCTTGTACATGGCCTTGAAATACAAACTCTTACATAAAGTGCTTTAGAGATATTTACATGGTGGGTGACTATGGAATAGGCTATTACTATGCTCAGTAATATTATAGTTGCCACAGAATTTTACTGCTTTCTCACATGTACTGCTTTGCACTCTGAAATCTTCTTCTATAAGGACCTTACAGTGCTCTCCTTTGATTACTGATTTTGGCTTCATAATCAAAGCTTTCTGTAAGGTAGGAGATAACTCCTATTTCACAAGGAGGAAGACCAGTCACAAGAAGGCTGAAGATAGGATTAAAAGACAGCACTTACTAATCAGTGCTGCATATTTTGCTAATCCTTTCATTGCAATTTATCAGCAAAATCCCAGGTAAGTATATTTATGTTAGGAAAAGACAATGTATTATCTGATGGTTACCTCCACATGCCATTGTTTGCCCATAGCATTCACCACACGGCCTTCAATTGGTCTTCTACACGCCCCACAGATGGGGACACCCATTTTGTCATGGCAGGGTAAGCAGTAGAGTTCTCCCTTTAACTCACGAGCATCAGCAGTAAGTTCCTTCCTGTTCAAAGGTTAATGAATTGAGAGTATGAATAAAGACACTGAACAATGCCAACTATTGAGAATTTCTGAAAAGAAAGAAGAAATTTTTAGAATTTGTTTTAGAAATTGTATTTGTACCACATGAATGCAGCAGCGTCAAATATGACACGATTAATAGTTCAAGACTGATCAAGTCCACAGTAAACTAAGAACAGGCTGCTAAGCGAGATGCACTAAGTCTCTCAGATAACAGCTTCTGAGCTATTGCTATTCTGCAACCTGGTTATGTAGCACAAATGTTTGAGTGCCACCTGTGGACATGTTTGGCTAATATTCTGGCACTCTTATCACCAGTTTATTTTAGCTTTGCATAACTGTAACTGAAAGTTAAATGTGGTCTTGTACATCTAGGTGCATTCTCCTTGTTTTAGCAAACTTCAGAGAAAGAAAACTACAGACCCACATGAGCTAGCTACATTTAGTAATTGTCAGCTGCAGAAACTCATATACTCTACTTTTCAGTAGTTTGCACAGTTAGAATACTGAGAACAGCTAAACTTTAAATGTGACTGTACTCCCTAATGGTCTCAACTGGTTGCACTGACGCACCACCACACTGTTATTCCAGTCAGCACTGAGATGACAGTGTCCTTGGCACCAGAAATAAACAATTAGTAACCCATGCTATTTCCCATAATGTCCCTAATCCCTGCATCAATGCAGGATGTAGAAATGTGCAGCTTCATGTACTGCAGTTACAGACGCTGATAAAACAAGGTGGGACAAAGCTTCTAAGGAAAAGGTAGGTCTTAAATGGAGAGAACAAAGTTTGCATGCCACTTAAGTACAAAGCAATAGCACAGGCAAGACAGTAAGTCAACCAGCTAAAGGGGACAGCTTTTCTTAGTCTCCTAGCAAAATAACAAGTTATCATTTTTCAGCTCCAGAATCCATTATCTGTATCCATATTTCCTAAGGTACCACCTTATCCTGCAGAGTCCTATTGTTCACCACTCCTCAACAGATGAGCTGCTGTTTGATCTAAAGGCCCAACTCTACCATCCCAAATGGAGTAACATACATTTAGCCACAAGGCTCCTAAACCCAACCCTCTTGCCAGTTGTACAGGACAGGTTTTCACTTTAAAAAGTAAATAAATGAAGCAAATAAACCCCACATTTTCCTGCTTTCCTCTGCAGAATTCATTACCCGCAGTTTGTACAGTTGAAATGATCAGGGTGATAAGGATCATTTTTGAATATGAGAGGTTGTTCATCAATAATGGCATGACACTTCTGGCAAATGTACTTTCCCAAGCCTCTGGCTTTTTCCCTGTTATGGCAAGGACGGCAGAGATGTCTGAAACAGCATTAAAAAGAGGAGATAAGTACTGGTACCAGGTATTACAGTGCAAAATATAAACCCAAAACCTATTAGAACTTCATTTCAATTAGCCTTTTTTTGCAGAGAAAATAGTCTTTTAAACACTTTCCTTGTTAGGCAAACCAAGTTCAGAAGAAGGAGGGCTATCATTTTATGTTCTGTCACTGCACGGATATAATTTCTTCAGCTCATCTGAGTTTAAGCTGTATTCAAACACAGTAAACAAAGTTTGTGATAGATTCTCATTGCTAAATGCTTTACTCTCAAAATCTTAAAAAGTTATATTGGAAGCTGTATGACCACACAAGTCCTAATTCTGTAAATAACTATGTACCCTATTATACACATAAAGACAATGGTTACAGAATCCATTTGTAAAATATTCTTGTGACCACAGCTGGTAAAAATATCCTATTCTGAGAAGTGTCCCACTGAACTTAAAGCAATTATTAATAAATAAGGTTCTAGACTACATCAAAATTGGAAACATACGTTGGACAAAGAAAGTAAAAACTGATATTAAAAAAATAACACAATGCTGCTGTATCTGAATGTTTTCTCTCCGGTAGAAAACACATTTGCTGCAAAATCTGTTGTTGAAGTAGGTAAACTGCTAATATTTAAGTTTTTATTTTAAGATACATATTCTGAAGTTTCATGATGCACACTTTTCCCCATAAAAGACATTTCAATTGCTCCACCTCAGCTGGAAAGGTTCAGGAACCAAAACCTCACAGTTCCCCCTCTCAGTACATCTTATTTGTGATTAGTAACAGAAGAAAGGGTGAAGAACTACCTGCCAGCATTCTTGACAAATCCAATATCAGCTAGTACTTGTTGGCAGATATCACAGCAGAAGCACTCTGGATGCCAGCTATTGTTCATAGCTTTAATAACACGACCAATAATGAACTCACCTGTAAGAAAGACAACACTGGATGTAAAATACCATGCTAGACAAAGTCAAAAGAAGCCCACAGCCAAATTGCTACAACAATGTCATCATCCTCTTCCCCCGCTGCCCTCCTTGATCTGGTAGAATATATTGCTTTCAATAACAAGTTCTTGTTCTAAACTCTGGAATTGGGGTCTGTT
>WAAB01022782.1:0-10055 GCA_013389865.1 Piaya cayana
TACAGCTCATGGTCTGGGCAGCTACATGTACCCGTGTTAGGTTCTTGAGAGCCTGACATTAAAAAAAGTGCATCAGGTAGTGGTATGAAAACTACTCTACACGTGAAGAAGGGCTTTGTGAGCTGTGAATGGTAATTGCGCCATCAATGTTATGTTTGCATCACGTAAGAACCACAGTTTGTACCCAGAAATCCCTTGCAGAGCCAGTCCTGGACATGGGCAGCATCATGAAGAACGTGGCTCCTGAGCACTGTCATCATGATTATGACCCTTGAGAGATGGCTTGTCCTCTCTTCTCACAACTATTGCCATTTCTATTCCACTGTAGCATCTGGAGACTTTCACCAAGACAAAGCATGTGAGGAGTGTGTCTGTGCATCTGTCTTTTCCAAGTCCTGAAGGTGTAACATCTCTTGGCTGGCTGGTGAGAAAGAGCAGAGAGAGAAATTGTAATACAGAGAGGGAATTTTCTTTGTTGTTGGGGGAGCCTCTGTCTCTGTGGCAGTCCCTCTGGTTTATTATATTATATTACATTTATATATCAGGGAAGAAACATGAGCTGAAATATTATAAGTTACAATAGTGTTACTGGATATATCTACTTCGAGGGGGTTTTTATTATTTTTTTAATTTTTTTTTAAACAAGGCTGATACATATTTCTGCTCCCCATTGTTTCAGTAAGAATGAACTTGTTAAGAGATCTGTACGATTGCCTGGGCACAGTCAGTTGTGGTTTTGCTTACCTTTTCAAAAGAAATAGCTCTAAGAACAGCTGGAGAAATGAAGATTTTCTTGTTCCTTAAATTACTAAGAGGTTTTTCTGTTTCAAAATTAAAATAGTATTATCTGTATTTTTATTATCTTGAGTCTAACCTTGTAATTGTGCTAGGTCAGCATGCATTAGCTAATCATACATCCTAAAATCCACATTCTGTGCAGACATAGCAGAAGTTATTTGCATTTTATTTCTGGAGTAACCATCAGAATATGACAGCTCATGCCAATCAATATAGTGTTGTCTTGTTCACTAACATAAACAAGGTGATAGAAATGCCATAAACTCAAAACTCTGTAGATTTTGATGCTGACTTGAGCCTTAAATGGCCCCTCTGTAGACTGGTGTTTATATGTGGCACATTGATGAGTCTTTCAGAGTAGATGGAAGGAATCAAGATAGTCTCTAAAAAATTACTTTTTCCAAAGCCCAGGTATAAAAGGAGGGTGCTAGAAGTCACAAGAAGGGCCTCACTCAGATACTTTGCTCTCAGCTTTGCAGGCCACGGGGCAAACCCTGTAGCACCAGCCTCACTAAAGCCAGCAAGGTGAAGAAGAATTTGTTTCTACAGATGTAAATAAGGATCCAAACTCAAAGTGCTGAGCTCAGCTTTTCTGAGGTTAGTCCAGTGCTGTGACCAGCTTTCAACACTAATGAACGTCTCCCATGGAATGGCTTTTTTAGTAGAAATAGCGTTGTTCTTTTGGTTGAGTCTTTACCGCAATGTTCTAGGAGACAAAGGCATGTTTTTCACAGTCTGCAAAGTTCAGCATCAGTGGTTGATGTAAACTTGTCTGACTCTTCAGGATGGTTCTAACCTCAAAATCAATGGTAAAGAGCAAACATTATGGGCTTTTATTGATGAATTCACTTCTTAGACATGACAGTTAAGTGCAGGTAGGTCTGAAATGTTGCCATGTACTCCACAGACTGTTTGCTTTCAGGTCTTCCCTCTGTCATGAGCTTTTTGAGATCTAATCTTTTGCTGTAGCTTCTGCCTTTCTGTTGTGTGTCTTGAATGCCACCCTTCCACAGAAAGATCTTGCTTTTTCTGTTAATCTGTTTTCATTAAAAAATTATTGTGTAGCTACCCAGAATAGCAAAGATTGCATCTTACAAACCCAGCATTTGTTTCAGATGAGGGGTGTTTTTTTACTGTTACTGACAAGTTATTGTGTGAGCCTAAGCTGGTTCTTATGATGATCACGAAATTGTGCAGATGTTACTTTCTGAGATTTTGGAAGAACAGAACAAATATTACCTGTGGGTGTAATACAGAAGAATCAGTGTTCCGTGTTTCAGTTCAATAATTACATGTATATTTGTGCACAGGCTTTCTGTTCATAGGCAAGTGTATGTCCCTGAAATCTTACCTTCTCATCTTATGTGGAATTATTTAGCCAATCTCCTGCTGTAACTCCTGGCTTCTCTGACAATCAGTCCAGCATTCAGCCAAGTGTTCACTTCACCAAGTAAGGCAACAGGGAGCACTGACATCCCTCATGCCATCAAGTTTGTGTGAGGGTATTTCTCACTGTCTAAACTTGAAATAGCTTCCAGTCTCCAACCCTTAAGATCAGTGTGGCACAGAGCAGCCATCCCTCGTGGCTCTAGAAGCATTCTCTTGCACCGCTCCACTACTCTGTGCGGTATGAGGCAGCAGTGACCACTGGGTAGAGCTGCAGAAGGGTGTCCAAGGGCAAATGGCCTCTCTCAAAAGTCAGGGGATGGGGCAACTACCCACCTGCATAGGAAATCAGACTCTTCTCATGTGAGTACAGGCGGCTCTGACCCTCGGTCAGGCAAAAGGAAACCTGTCATTGCAAATACTGCTCCTCAGGATACGAAGAGTCACAAAACTTACGTACAATTTTAGTATCTGTTCAGCAGTTGCTTTCTATAGCATGCATTTAAAAAGAAGCACCTTCCAAGTATAGGTTTTGTTAGGATTTATAGTTCATGGCTTTTTTGTTTTCTTTCTGCGTGCCTTTTTTTTACCTTTCTTCCCCTCTGCCTTTTTTCTGCCTATTTATTCTGGACCGCTTGTAGCTTAACGTAACATCTGAAGAGGCTGAAAATACAGGAATATTTAAAGGTTAGATGAAGATTCAGTGCTAAAAATCTCAAGGTAAAGATTCTGCAAATTTCTGGCAAGTTTCTGAAAAATTGTATGGAAACATGGGCCATAATGTGTAATTATCTCACCTTTCCAAACTTTCACTGGCCCTGCAGGACCATCAGGATTTCACATTTGCTTGAATGAGCTGAGACAGTATGATTTAGAGTATAATCAAGAACTGCATCTAAGTAAAAAGGTGACATTTCACAAAGTCAGTCTTGTTGATGTAAGAAAGGCAGGTGACTGTATGGCAGAAGCATGGGAATAATTAAGAAGACTTCCTGAACCCAGTTAGAATTGCAATCAAGAAATACAGTATATTGTGAGAGATACGCTAGTTTAGTTGTCCTAAGTGTTAGATTTTCCCTCTTCGGATATTACTTTGTCATTAAAATCTGATCAAACATGTATTTTATCTTTTAGTTCAGTAGATTCTGTTTTATTTAAGAACATTACTGACAACAAGCCAAAGCTGGTTAGTGTTCTTTTTATTCTCTTTCACATACCAACATTGCACATTAGCGGCTTTAAAACAGGTATTCACATTTACATTTTGCCCTATTATTTTCTAATTCTGGTCTTATATTTTGGTCGCTGTTTTCTTAAATTATATCAATATAGCCGTAGGCACTTTGTAATTTACATGACTAAGGAAAATACTATCCATAACATTTGAAATGTAAGAGACCTGTAAGGCAATACGTTTTATTTAAAAAAAAAAATCACAGCTAGGGAAATCTCACAAAAATTTTCTCAGTATTACTGCTGAGAGTGTCTTGAGTTTCTCTGAGCAATAAAAAAAAAATACTGTTGATATGTGTCCATAGGGATTAGGATTTAACAGTTTGCACCATGGGGAACTCCACACTTAATATGATGGTGAAAACCTGGATTTCAAAAACGCAGGAAAATTCAAAGAACCTTGAGAAACAATATGGTAAGAACGAGCATATGCTTACTGCAGATGACTAAAATTCTACCCTTACATGACTTAGATGAATTTTAGATTATTAGAATTATACCCTTTTATTTTTAAAGTGTGGAAGATGTTGCTCTCAAAGTCTTCCTGCTGAAAAAACAGATAACTCTCTTCTTTATTGAGGTCCACTGCATTTGGACCTGCCAGGACAAATGCATAAACCTGTGACTACATGGCATCAGGATAACATCTGTGGAACTATCTTAAAAACACATTCAGATGCAATTTTTTAGAGAAATTAAAATATTCTGAGAAGAATTGGTAAACCACTTGGAATGTGAAACGAGGCTGTCAAGATTTAATGTAGTAGGAAATTATAGAATAACTTTCTACACAAAACTAAACTGGATCTCAGTTTTGTCTCTCTTAGACTTGTGCTGATGTTTATTCATACAACAGTAAAACCAGCACCAATCAGAGAGGGACTTGTCACCAAAGCAAAACGATTTCCTGAAGTAAAACTTAATATCATCACTCAGGGATTTTCTTTCATGAATTATCCCGATAGCTGCGTCTGTTTAGTTAGTATAAGTAAGATTTATTTCTCTCTTGCAGTCATCATGTTTTTCTGCTCACCTGTAGAGGGGGTGAATGAATCACTTAATCCCATGTGCTTCAGTGTGCCAGAACTGTAGTTTTGGTCGTTTTGTATAATTATAGCTTGCAGTTGTTGCTGAGGAAATGGTGTGATTATAACTTTATTCTTGAGACCTGTCTGAGTAGCAAACTTTTTCTCTTACTGTGCAAGTGTGTAGATGGAATCACAGCTACTGAAACCATAGTCGAGATATACAAGTCTGACTAAATGCACACGGGTGATTTGTGGGCTGTTGTAAGGTCAGTTTTCTGTTACTCAGGCACTGTAGCAAAATCAACAGAATGACTGCCTGCTTAAATGGTGCGTTCGTTGACATTTACAGAAGAGTAAAAGGGATTCTGTGAGAAAAATGAGAAGTAGAGCTGGGCCAGAAGCAATATGACACATTATACTTGTGGGAGATGAGTTCTGCAGAGCCTGTCTTGAGGCTTTCCAAAGTCTCAAGTCTCCTGAGCAGGGAAGGTGTATCTCATAGTAATACCCAATGTCAATCCCTACCACATACATAGGTGATTAATGCCTCCACTTAGAAACCTGAATGTAAATGGAACTTGCTAACTGATGGGCAATGCAGTGTCTGACACATTAAGGTAAGTTGTTGGTGCCAGGATTTTCTGAGCAATCATTTTGGCTTTGGCAACTGTTCTTCCTTCCCACTCTCTAAGGTCAGTTGGGGCTCAGATAATGAACCTCTCCCTCTATTTTCCCACTGCAGGAAATAAAGAAATGCATGTCACAGTAATTTTAGAGGGATTATGTGTAGTTGTTTGAATGATAGCTTGAATGAGGGCATGTACAAAGCTCTTGATGTATTGTGTGTTGAATGTCCAGAACCTGGACATATTTGAAGGCTCCTAGAGGAGAAGAAAGTATTATTATAGATGGTGTGGAAAAGCATTTTTTTGACCGACTTGTGGGGTTTGGTTTTTTTTAAAGAAGATTATTAGTTATACTCTTTTTGACAGTGCATATTAATCCTTTTTTACTCTAAGTAAACCATGAAAACTATAATGCTCTTCATGAAAGGCACTCGTAGGAATGATCCTCTGCTTGGCATAGTATCATTGAAGTCCATGCATTTAGCAGAAATGGAGTTTTCTGAGGCATGCTAAAGACTAGTATAACCGTAATTCTAGTTACTTGAATGCTTGCTTTTTGTTTTGGCCAGTCAGGTAATGGCTGTGTGTTTAAACAAAAAAGAAAACCAAATCATAGCTTCCCTCTAAATTCTTCTGATGGTTACTTAAAAGACCAGTTAATGGATAGATATGGGAGGAATATGGAAAACAAGCAATGTAAAAAAGACCTATTTTTCAAAAGTGATCAAACTTCAAATATATCTTTGGAGCCTCTATTTCAGGTATTGAGAAGAAAAGCCTCTGCAACCTCTGTTTGTGACTCTTTCGTAACTCAGCTCTGAAGCCTGGGGACTGACAGCACTGGGTTCTCACAAAGGCAGAATCAGTGTTAGAGAAGGTCAGCAGAGGATACATAGGATACATAAAAATTAAATGACCTTTGGCAGTCTGTCAGAAAAATAAAAGGTATTTCCTTTATAAATGTGTCCACTGGGCTTTTCAATATTATTGGTTTTGTTCTCCTCTGCAATAGTAAAATAAGGATGAGTCTGGAGAATTACTTCAGGCCACTCAGCACCGTCCAGATGATCAGAAGATTCCTTTAGGCTCATGGCCAAATCACAGAAGAAAAAGCTGAAGGAAAATATGTATTATTCTGTTAACCTCAACTCCCTTCTGAGTCACAAGTGCTCCCCGTTTGTGTATTCTCTAGTGCTTTGTTCATCCTAGCGCTGAATCGCTAATGCTTTGGAGAGGGGCTTGTTTTTCCATTGCTAACTTAATTCCGTCAGTCTAATGTTATTGGCATGATTGCTCTCTCTTTTTGTATTTACGTCACCCTGAATTTCACAGTGAGTGAAGATATATCCAGCTCAGCAACTTTCCTATTCTGGGAAGAACATCAGATACTCACTGTTTGTAACTTTAGTTTAGTGTCACATACATTTCCTTTCGTGTGCAAGAGTCCAGCTGGTATCCAAGGCATGCACGCAAGTCATAATCATGGCCTAGAGAACTGCTTGGTATTCTGGTTGGTTGGGTGGTTTTTTTCAAAGAAAACTAGTTTGTAAATTAGCAGGGGTTTTGCATGATATGCCACAATGCTGGCTTCATTTCTGACAATGAAGAGTGGAGATTGTTGCTTATAAATACTATTAAAAGGGCAATCCTAGTAAGTCTACAATAAGTCTACTTAAGTGGGAGACAGAAATGTCACAATCATTTTCTTTTTGAAAACTACTAGAAAGAATACTCTTACAAGAACACTGCAAAGACTCAGGTTCTTGCTAAGTTTGAGGATACATAGAGAGGGAAACAATACATTTATTCTCCTCTAGTTTGTTTTTTAAATTTCACTGGATCTTCTTTGAAGCTGGTAACTCATAGTTCATGATTCATTGCAATAATAAAGTTCTGAATTACTGAACAAGTAAACATCCTGGCTGCAGTAATGAAACAGACACTTTAAAAAGCACAGGAGAAATACTGCATGCTGGAATGTCCTAAAATACTGAAGTCAATTTGGTCTTCTTTGGGACCCAAGAAAAGACATTATGGTCCAGGTGTGCAAGAAGAGTGAAAACACTGTGTAGACCCCTATATACTTGACGGTCTTTGTAAAGATGAAATTGGATGGTTCTCATCATGAAGAATTGTGAAGAATCAGCATCACTTATAGTCTTCAGGGATTCAAAGCCACATATAATTTTCAGTTGTTTCTGTCACTGATGGGAAATAATTCCGTGGATTGCTTTGAGGGCTCAAGTTTTGCTCTGTGCACATGCCTTTGTTGTGTCAGGTGGGTCTTGTAGCAGGACTTCCCAGAGGAATCTCTAAGTGAACTGCCAGTAATGTTCCTTGGAGTTCCACTGTAGATGTAGATGATGATGCTCTTACTAACAGCCTCTGAATGTTTTTTGTTTCCTTAGTTTTTATATTGATATATGTTGACCATATCAGGGAGCTTCCCTCTGGACCAAAGAATGAGATTGCTGCTGATGTTTCAGCATTTCCTTCAAAAACATTCAGATAGTCATTCTGTGGATACAACTAGCATTTTTCTTTAACTTACTTCAATTGACTAAAAACCACACCACATTTTACTACTTCAAATGGAAATTGATAGTTTATACTCCCATGAAAATCTTTCTGGAGTACAAGGTAGGATTTTTCTGCCATATATGCCGACAATCATTATTTTGAAGAATGGTTAAAATATGCAGAAGCCAGAGGTAGCTTGGGAAGTACAAGAATTTAGAGCCTCACTCTGGTCTCCCAAAAGCACCGTGAATTAAAAGGACCAAAGGTCAAGATCAAGGCCAGATTGAGGGCCATTATCTTTGCGATTTACTTCATTCAAATGTAGCAAGGATGTGGAGGTAGAATATAAATAATAAGAAACATCAGGATGCGTTTGTCTGTAACTAATGCTGTTGCAATGATGAAATACAGAGTTTGGGGCACAGTGTCATTGGTAATTGACAATACACAGCTGCATCTGTCTAATGAAACCTGGCAAACTCATGACCCTGCTTTTATGGAGCACTGATTATACTGGACCTAATGATTGAAACCTTGTTAGATTTGTGAGGAAGACGTCAGTCTTTTGTCCTGTCATGACTCTGCAGGTGTCCTTAAAGCAGGGATGCACTGATTCATTCCCTGCCTGTTTATTTTCAAACTGTACTTACAGCCACTTGCTTTCTCCTCCAGTGTCTTGCTTTAGTATCTCTTTTGAGTGACACCAAATACATGCAATTTCTTCTCTACACGGTCTGAATGTGTATGTACTAGACCAAGAAATGGTCATCTTCAGTATTTAAACTGAGCAACAATGTGGTTGCAGGTCTGCATCAGCTCCCAGGTTTCATTCACAGTTTGTCCATGTTATGTTTCTTCTTCTTTTGTCTCAAGATCTCTGCTACCCTTTTCTGTCTTCCAGTCATAGACACTTTCCAGTCACAGATGCTTTTGTGTCCTCATGTGCTTTCCTCTCCAAACATATTGTCTTATCTTTTTTTTCTTCCTGTGTCTTTGTCCTCCTTTTACTTACACTGCCTGTTGTTGCTCTCTGTGTCCACTCCTTCTGCAGACATTAGCTCTGCTGTAACTTTACCTTTGTAAAAACACTCTCTGCCCTGCTCTGACGCTGGCAGTTCTGCTGTTTGCTTTGCTGAGGACACCATGCAGCCTTTTGCTGCCGCCTGATGCAGCAATGCGCTCACTGCAGCACCCAGCCTGCCACAGGGCTCTGCTTGCCACCCTCTGCCTTAGCCTGGCCTGGAGCTTCTTCGTTCGCTGACAGACCAAAGTGTGGCTCTGCTCTGCATTATTCACCCCAGTGCTGAGAAGTGCTCCAGCTGCACAGCTTCCTATTGATAGGGAATGAGCTAATGTTGAAACAAGGGAGGTGAATTATCAGATGCAGCCAGGACCATCACAGTGTGCCCTAGTGTCCCTTTTTTCCATGAATGTAATGGTAAAGCTGCAGTTCTTAACCTAGGTTCATGCCTAACAGCCTTACTCTCCAGACCCTCCCACTATTTTCCTCAGAAGATTTGAGGAGGTTATTTTCAGCTCAGAGCCAGGTTTGGAGATGTCAGGTTAAACTTCTAGCTTTTCTTTCTGAGAAAATGTCAGTGCTGGTTCTGAGCACCCGTCTCTGATGTGTGGCTGGCTGTTTTGGAGGGGCTGTGTCTCAGCCAGGTCGTCCCCTCATCGCTGTGTGGTGGCTTTATTATGCTGCGTGATGGTAAGCAACAGGTTTGGTTTTGAACAGCTATTACCTTTTAACTGGGCTTCAGACTGCAAGCTGCTAGTAGATGTGCAGGAGACAGACGGAGTTGTTGCAGATTTCTCTCAGTACTGTAGAAGCTGTTCTGAGAAGGGCATGGACAACCTTTTGTGATGTTTGCTTACTGTACATATTGCTTGCTTGCATGACCTCATTTGTGCTTCCGTATTTCCTCATATGCCTCACCACATAATATTAGTCCATACTGAACATCTACAGCAATGCCAGAACAGGCATTATTCAGAATTATTCTTTACACATGCTTTTACACATGAAAATGTAATTTCAGTTTGAGTTACAACTGTATTAGCAATTAAGAGATAATTGGAAATGGGTTTGTTACATTATCTGCCTTTCATTTGCAAATACTGTTACCTCCGTCTCTGCTTCTCATTAGATTTTGGTGCTGTGGAAAAGCTCTGCTTCTGCAAGACTTTTATTCTTTTAACTATGTTAATCTCATTTGACAAAAAGAGGGAGAAGTTTGTTCTGAAAGAATCACAGAATCATAGAATCACCAGGCTGGAAGAGACCCATCGGATCATCGAGTCCAACCGTTCCTATCAAACACTAAACCATGTCCCTCAGGACCTCGTCTACCCGTGCCTTAAACACCTCCAGGGAAGGTGAATCAACCACCTCCTGGGGCAGCTTGTTCCAATGCCCAATGACCATTTCTGTGAAAAACTTTCTCCTAATGTCTAGCCTAAA
>WAAB01022782.1:10121-82920 GCA_013389865.1 Piaya cayana
TCCCTGGACCTGCTGGTCACACCGTTTCTGATACAAGTCAAGATGCCATTGGCCTTCTTGGCCACCTGGGCACACTGCTGTCTCATGTTCAGTCACTGTCGACCAACACCCCCAGGTCCCTCTCCTCCTGGCAGCTTTCTAGACAGACTTCTTCTATTCTGTAGCTCTGCATAGGGTTGTTGTGCCCCAAGTGCAGGACCCAGCATTTGGCCGTGTTAAACCTCATGCGATTGGACTCAGCCCAGCAGTCTAGCCTGTTCAGATCCCTTTGCAGAGCCTCCCTACCCTCCAGCAGATCGACACTTCCACCTAGCTAGTGTCATCTGCAACTTGCTAAGGGTGCACTCAATGGAGTGCAACTCCACTCAAGGAGAGCAACCTTAAAAAGACAAGCTATTGCCTGTTCATTCAGTGTTACCAAGCTTCAGCTTTTTTTTTTTTTTGTTCACTGGTTACGGCACAACCTTCTGGCATTCCCCAAAACACTGCACATGCCACATCTGTTATGCAGGAATGCTGAAAGCAGCAGGGACCAAATTAGTCTTCAATGCAGTACTGAAAACATATTTTTTCTACCATATCCCTCAGTAAAACACCCATATTTGTCAAGAACCATTACAATGTTTAGACTTAATCCTTGGGCAAAATATTCTTATGCAGCTTTGCCCTTCAGTTTTCACTGTGATATAGTGTCCATTTTAGAGTTATTAAACTCTGCTTTCTTTCTGTTGAGTACTTGATGTAAAAGTATCTTATTACTGATAAGAAAAAATTACCTTCTTTTCCCTGAAAAGTTGTTCCAGAACTTTACTGTTGGCCTTTCATGGACAGTTTGTACCTAAAGCAAGAGCTGAGTCAGACTAGAAAGCAATCTAGTTAGGATGTGACCCTGTTGTTGCCTCCACTTACTGCATCCCACTCTCTATATATGTGATGTCTGACAATTTATTAGTACTAGACTGTACCTGTTTAAAGTATCATCTACTGACAGCAAATGTTGTTCATTCTGCTGTGCAGTTTGAATGAATCAGAATTTCCTGGGACTAGAGAAATCAACCTGTCCTTATTAAAGTGAATTGCCTAAAGTTTGTGGAGGTTGGTGGGCTCAGGAGCAGAACCTAATTGATACAGCATTCATTTTCAATATACAGATTTGAGCAACAATAAATGACACTACAGATATTCATAAATATTTCCAATTTTAAATGTAGTTCCTTCCCCTGTTTATGGTTCCATTTACATCTTTCTCTGTTATCATAGAATCATAGAATCATCAGATTGGAAAAGACCTCTTGGATCATCGAGTCCAACCATTCCTATCTATCGCTAAACCATGCCCTTCAGCGCCTCAGCCACCCATCTTTTAAACACCTTCAGGGATGGTGACTCAACCACCTCCCTGGGCAGCCTCTTCCAATGCCCGATGACTTTCTTTAAAATTTTTTTTCCTGATATCTAGTCTGAACCTCCCCTGGCAGAGCATGAAGCCTATCCTCTGACACTGGGAGAAGAGACCAGCACCCTCTACAACCTCCTTTCAGGTAGTTGGAAGAGAGCGTTAAGGTCTCCCCTCAACCTCCTCTTCTCCAGGCTAAACAACCCCAGTTTCCTCAGCTGCAACTCGTAAGAATTGTTCTCCAGCCCTTTCACCAGCTTTGTTGCTTTTCCCTGGACTTGCTCCAGAGCCTCAACATCCCTCTTGTGGTGAGGGGCCCAGAACTGAACATAGAATTCAAGGAGCGGTCTTACAGTGCCGAGTACAGAGGGAGAATAACCTCCCTGGACTTGCTGGCCACATCGTTTCTGATACAAGCCAAGATACCATTGGCCTTCTTGGCCACCTGGGCACACTGCTGGCTCATGTTGAGTTGCTGTCAACCAACATTCCCAGGTACTTCTCCAGGCAGCTTTCCAGCCACTATTCCTCCTTGTCTATAGCACTGCACAGGGTTGTTGTGATGCATCATTTGTGCTTTGAACGTAGATTATATGGAGATACATATACTGTTGCATAAGGTTTCTTCTGTCATTGGTTTCCATACTGGAACATGTTATTTTACTCTGTTTGCTCTGGGCTCGCTATGTATTGTAAGTTCAGATAACTGATAATCTACATAAACCGTATAAAATTACCACAACCAGAAATGGTTCCTTTTGTTCAGCAAAAATATATCCACTTTTTTTCATTTTCTGATTAGTTAGCTTGATTTTCTTCAGTCATTCATACCATCGTTATTTTACCTACCTAAGCCCTATACTAGTAAGAGATGTGTCTGTGTATTCTGTATTTCTTTCCTTAAAGAAGCTTTTAAGCAAAGTTAACCTAATCTCTAAAGGAGTTTGCCCTCTGACACACCTGGATTTTAAGAATCTTTCTGTTTTAAATTCCATGTCTTTGTAACTTTCAGTAAACTGTTGTTGTGGTGTCATAGTCTCTTTTTAAGGATAAAGAATATATAGCACTGAAACTACACTAAATGGAAGACTGCAGGCTGGTGCTACAAGTAAATGTAAGCAGGAGAGATGGCACATGTGCATGTCTGATTCTTTCCATAAACCACACCGTTGTTTTAGCTACTGTTTTGGCACTGTTTCTTCCAGCTGAGCCAGTTTAGACCATGGCTAATCCATGGTCATAACATAATGAAAGCAGAATGCGAAGATGTTTTTGCAGCACAGATACGGCAGCTGAACATTTACCTTTAGCTAAACGCTAGGGCAGGACTAGGAGCTCTTCGACTGAACTTTCTCAGTAGTCACAGTGGAAGGAGCCATAAATTTAGCAGCTTTTTCCACATTCTTTACTGTGAAATCTACATACTTAGCCAAGCTATTATCTTGAATGAAGCAAGTGGTCTTATTCATGACAATTTGACCAGAACTTATTGGATCAAGGAGGAAAAGAGCAAGTCTGTACCCGTGCTTTGTTTTGCCCTTTTAGTCTATTTTAAATCTTAGTTTGACAGCCTTTGCTTTCAGTACCCCACTGCCTTTATGCCTAAATGCATTCAGCTGAGCTATTATGTTCATTTATCAATTCTGGTACAGTTTGTTCAGGAGATGGAGCTCACACAGGGTCCTGTACAATGTTGATAATTGGCTTGTGTGGGGAGCAAGGAATTCAGGAGATATACTCCAAGAGTGCCAAGTCAATATGACAAAGTTTCCTCCAGTCACTCACAAAAGCCTTTGGTTTTGAAGGCTGGAGGCTGGACACAGAAACTGGAAATGAACAATCCAAAGTTAATTTTTGTTACAAAAGGGATTGATCATTGTGGGAAAAAAAACAAATTACAAACCAGTAAAAGAAGAGTGTATGAATCATGAACAAGGCTGCTGTTTGCTCACAGAGTCTTGTGCCCATTTAAAGCACACCTGTGAGACAAAGGAATAAGAATTCTGTCATGACGAAGTGGTAAAGACAATGGGACCTTGGGAATATAGTCCTCTGAAGTTAGGGTATAAAAAACCGAGTCATAATCTGCATTCTGTGTGCACTGGTAATCCTCTCCACTGTAACCATGTTAGGGAAGCTTAATTCCGTACAGTTGAATTCATTATGTTAAGAAATGACAGTGTGACTTTATGTACTTCTGGGAATGAGGATGTGGTCTGCATGGTCTTGAGATATTGTATGTTCTTGCTATGAATACAGTGAAGGCACCAACAGAAATATTCTAGTTTAGGAGGATTTTCAAGTATATAATTTTCTCAAATTCTTAATCTGTTTCAGTAAAAATAGCTGTATTTGTTCTTGATACTGTAGCTGAAGGTAAAAACGGGAAAAGCCATAACACGTCCTTTCTTGCATACTGTCTGTTTATAGAAGGGAGAAACTTAGGTCTTGTCAATTGTGGGCATTACGCAATTGAGTCAATTTTATTTGCGTCTTTGTAGTTACATTTCATTAAATGTATTTATTAAAAATACATTTCATTTGTTTTTCTTCAGTTTGTTTTTAAATTACTGTTTGATTTTCAATTAAATAGATAAGAAAGTTCACGTTTGAAAACTAAAACACACATATTAAAAGTTATAATGCTGTTCTTTAATCTTTCATTCTGTTTTATTTTGGATCTGTGCACTGATAGTGTGAAATTTCATGTTTGCATGCTGGTTTTAACCAGAATTTCTATTACATAAAAATCACTTGATGAATGATGTACAAATGCATAAAAGCTCTAATCAATGTCTATCAAAAGCATTCGGGGATTTAGGCCAAAGCTATCAAATATAGAATATCATACCAAACAAAGTCAGGTGCAATAGTCAGATGTTTCATTTCAATATTTTCTGAAAAAGAGCAATTTTTTTGCATTTGCTGCAGTATTTCATTTCAAATTTTTTTTAAGTTTTAAAAAGAAACTTATTTAAGGTTCAGTACAATCTAACATGTTGGCTAAGAATGAGAAAAAAATCCCTTCCTCTTTAAATCTTTCCAACCAAACATCGGTTATTTTAGTTTGGCAGGAATTCTACATGCTTTTTTGGGGGGAGGGAGGGGGGGGTGTAAGCCACCCAGTTTATGAACTCTGTTATTTACACACATGTGTTAAGACCTTGTTCAATGTCCAAAGTATGAAATGAGGCAAGGATATGGAGTGAGCAAAACAAATTCAAAGTGTTCATTTATTCGTTACTGCCTGATGTGGGTGCTTGGCAATGTGTACTATAAAGCACACAGTTTGAACCATTAAGCCCAAGAAATACAAATTGCTTTGGCATTCAGTGGCTGTGTCTCTCTGAGCCGTAAATAAAGGAGCCAACATGCAGGAAGGCTACAAAATCCTCATGCATAGGAGGAGGCAACTGGTGTGTGTGGATGTCTGTACCTTAATACTTTTCCCAACTTTGTGTGTAAATATTTTGTACTGAATATTCACAGTTGTGACTCTGCAAAAGTACTTGAAAAGAACTTCGTGTACAAGGTAGCATCATGTTGTTCCCTAGCCAGGGATCCTTTCACCAATCATAAACTCCTGACTAGTATCTACATCTTAGGTACTTCAGAGTGCCATTTTCTTAAATAAATAAATAATCGTATTTCCCAGATGGTGAGTGAAGAGAAGTATAGATTTCACGTGCATGCAGTCTCCGCCTGGAAATCTTTCCAGGCCAAATAGGAAACACTGGCATTAGACCCTTAAAAATCCGAAAACAGTTAAGTACTTACTTTGAAAGCAGTGAGTCATACCCACAACTTTTGTTTTTATATTTCTCACAAGGGTTGGCAAGGCTGACTAATTGCACCAGTTATTTCATGGACTTATATAATTTCAGTTTTGACAAAGAACAGAAATCATTAGTTTAGAAGTGGCATGTGGCAGAACAGCCACATGCTGAGAGCTGCCCTTATCTCACTCAGAGCAAGGTTGCATCTACACAGTGTTGTATATACAAACCTGAACTCAGTTCAAGGTAGCTGTTCCAATGACTAGACACATTGCAAAACTGCTCAGATGGGTAAATACCAAGCTGTGGTTAGCCTAACACCAAGGTCCGTAGTAGCACATTTTCTTTAAAGCAAGTGCAGGTCTAATTCAAGTGTATCTGTACTAAACTACAGCTACAGTGCTGGCAGGCACCAGTGCTGTGTGGCAGGCTGATACCAACATTTCCACACTGCACGAAAGAGAGCTTAACCCATCTTTCTAGTTTAGCTTTCTACATTTACAATCATCTACATATAAGCATGTAAGAAGAATTGAAATCTTGCCTCCTTGTACATAAGGAATTGTAAGGAAAAGTTAATTACTCATTAAAAAATGCTGATTTTCATTGTAACAGCACATCAGTCTGTCTTACGGATTTGTTTGAAGTGTCTCATTCTGTCTTCTGCCGTTTTTCCTGACAGAACCTTTGCAGTGGCCGCAAATCAGCAAGTGCAGATCACCTGAACTGGAGACATTTTCATGTTATTGGACTGATGGAAATGTTTATAACTTCACTGCTCCAGGAACCATACGATTATTGTACATGAAAAGGTAATAATATGAAAGCAAATAAAGAAAGAGGAAAAGGAAGAGGGAGGTCATATATCTTTATATGCTTGTTAGCTTGTTAATGTTAATTTTTTTGCTATGCTACTAAACATACTTGTTTTAAGCATAGAATTACATTTTAACTATGTATTTTTAAGTGTCAAAATTTGTTGTTCATTATTGGCAGTAAGAGTGTTGCTTAGGTAATTAAAAACACATTCTTAATAAATTTAAGTCTAGGTTGCAGAATCCAAAACTAAGTGCTGCATGGAATGCAAGAGGAGTTTTAATAGGAAACTTCAGTTTATTTCTTATCAGCCTAACTTACAACTGTGAGATTCGTTGTATCTGTGCACAAATGTGGAGTTTGAATACAAGACTATTTCAAATTTTTATTAAAGTTTTATAAAGCTCCCACTCATCAGTTGCTAGGGTAAAGTCTGCATGTGCAGATCCAGGTGAAATGTCTGCACTGAGACCAAGTATTACATTTAATTGAGCCCTGGTCAATTCTGATTCACATTCCACTCAAGCTTTTGTAATTTTCAGGTTATTACAATGATTAGTCTGAAAGAGAACACAGACATTACCAGTAGTGGCTATTAAGGAAGAGAGACCTTTTGTTTACAGGAGAAGGAATATATGAGTTTCTATTCAATCTAATATACTGTGTTTCAACTTTTTTTATCTACACAGACTTTATGCTGGTGATGATACATTTATTTAGCCAACTTAAGCCTAATAGCAAGTCTGGTGTGCTTACTTACTCTTCTGAGACCTCTCAGAAGTACACAGATCCAAGTTAAAACCACTATTTTAAGTGTAAATGTTTAGCTGAGAGTTGTCAGTGGCATGTGCCATAAAGGTAAAAACTCTAAAAAATCAATTAAACACTACAATGAAGTAGTACGACATACATTGAGCAGATCATGTTTCATGTTTGTCCTAGAAATTAGAATACTGCAATAAAAGATGTGAACTGAACGCTCACATTAAAAATATTTCTACTTCAACGTGCGACTAGCATTTAAAGCTCAGGACTGATATCATCTAGTCTCCTCCTTAACACAAGCCACAGTATCCAAGCGCATACATCTTTATCAAGTGCATCAATCAAGCTTTGGCTGAGCTACAACATTTCCTTTATAAAAGCGTATGGTCTCATCAGCTAAGCACTAGACTGGTTCTTAGTGGCAAAAAATGCTTCTTACTCAATTCATGTAGCAACTGTCTTTTCACTGCTTAAGCACACACTTCAGTATTGAAAGTTGCACTTGACATAATTGGTTTAGCTTAATCCTTCTTGTGTACAGCTCAAATTGCTTTTAGTAAGAAAAGTCATTTACAGTATATTTGTAACAAATCAAGACTGTGATTTTTTAAAAGAACACTGTTAGGTCTATATTTGGGCTGAGAAATATTATCAAAGAATAGCAACAGCAGATCTGTCCACAGTGGGATTTGTATTTCCAAAGTGACTTCAGAAATACTGAATAAATGTCTGTAATTTTCCTGCAGACTATTTCTAACAATCTGGTCATCACCATTTTGCTTTAACTGAAGACTTATTTTGTTTTGAACCTGCTGAGTAGTTTCAATTTGGCCATATGAAAATGACCTTACACAAATAGCAGTGTTTCTCACTTTGAGGGTTTATGCCATTCTTTATAACTCTGCTGTCTTGTCTTTTGTAAAGGATTACATGAATGTGATGTTTCCTACTGTATTTCTTTTATTTACAAATAACATTGTGATTTTTTTTTAACAAGGTCAAAATGGAAAAACATACAAGGTTTCTTGCTAGTATTTCCAAGCTTGATTTTAACACTTTCTGTATCCCAAGGAATCCCTTCCTTGTCCACAGCATTGTGTTTCTCTTCCCTTCATTCACATCCTGCAGTCCTGGGTTGGTTTGTGTCAGGTCTTCTGCAGCGGTTCTTGAGCACTTTACTGTGGAGGCAGTCAGTGGTCCAGTGACTACATCTCAGTCTAACTCTCAAGGGCAAATGCAGTCCCTTGTCCTTAGCTTTGTGGATGGTTGCAGTACTGAACTGCATTAAGGAGAGGCTTGTAGTGTTTCAGACCTCATCATGTAGAAAGCTATCTTACTGCAGTTTACCTTTGCCTGAAAAACAGTTGCTTAAACTCATATCAAATTTACCAGTTTGTGTTTGCTGGTAGTCATTAGCACCGATCAACACAGGAAATTCTGTTCTTCAGGAGCAGTGTCCACTAACAGCATTGAAAGCCTAAAGTTGTTAATGCAGGTTGGTTGGATAGTAGTTTGGTTTTGTTACAAATCATAATCAGTATTGACATGTTTTCCTTATGTCCATTAAAGTTATGACTTATCAATAACATGTCTTGTAATATCTGTGATTTGTACTTTCTAAGATCTATAAATCTCTCTCTCACATATATTGCATTTTTGTTGTCATTTCTAGGAATGATGGAGACTGGAAAGAATGCCCTGATTATATCACTGCAGGAGAAAATAGCTGTTATTTCAACACATCCTACACCTCTATTTGGATACCATACTGTGTTAAGCTTGCCAATAAAGATGAAGTATTTGATGAAAAATGTTTCAGCGTTGATGAAATAGGTAAGCTTCCATGACGCATTTTAACTCTATATTTTTATATCACGATAGTTGTGATGCTGTAAGCTTTCATATTATTGATACTGCCTCAGAAAGGTTAGTTTCTAAAAAATATGATGCATAGGAAAAGATTTGGGTTTGTAACATATGTAATGTGGTCCACAGAAGAAAATATTGCCTAGATGAGGAAAAATGCTAAAAGGATAAAAGCAAATACATGGTTTCTCATTTTGAATACCATTTGCTTCTTAAATGCTTGCAGATGAGCTTGCCTTAGGTGTTAGCCTGGCCTCTTTCTAATGGATGCTACATACCCTTGTTCTGTATAAGCAAGGATGGCTTTAAAATCTTGATTCTGCAGAGTTCTGGAATCAAATAATATTCTGTTCCTGAATCAACACGAATCTACCGAATCAGGATGTCTAGCACTTCTAAGCTAGAATATTCTAGCTGAATTACGACTGACTGGTACTTCCTAGACAATATTGGTTGTTCAGAGCAGCAGTGTATGTATATGCAATGACTAGAATACCCACTGCTCTCATTTCTTCAGCTATGCAATATTAGATTGATTCTTCAGATGCCGTATTTTTTCAGTGTATTTCTATATGAGTTACTAAATATTTTTCTTTCTGCTTTATCCCAGTTGTTGGTTTTATTTATAATGAGAACTCTAAATCTGAATTTTGATGGAGAGTTGTTAATGTCTCTGTGTTTTATAAGCTCCTATTGGAAATGTAGTGTAATAGGTAATACAATTTTAGTCCTCTTTATTAGTCACTCAGGTGAAATTTATGCAGAGTTTGTCTACCACCAATGGCAGAAGGAGCTTTCTTGTTACCAAAATTGTAGTGAGGCTGTCATTGACTCAAAGGTTTAGATTTTAATCAGCAAATATGTGGTTAATATGCATTTTTAGTCCTGAAGTCATTTAAGAATGATCATTTCACATTGAAAACTGGCTGTTTTATTCCAAATACTCTGTTTAAACAGTATTGCCTGATCCCCCTGTCCACCTTAACTGGACTCTGCTAAATACTAGTCAGACTGGGATCCATGGGGATATTCAAGTAAGATGGGATCCACCACCAACAGCAGATGTTCAGAAGGGATGGATTACTCTGGAATATGAATTGCAGTACAAAGAAGTTAATGAGACAAAATGGAAGGAGGTATGAAGCAAATATTTATTATACAATAGTCATAGTGCAGGCTTCTTCTGTCCCTTACACTTCTGTACCACTATGAAAAACAACAGCTTGTAATTGCTATTTAGATGATACCTTAAGTCTTAACATACCAATTTTCTTAAGTTTTCTAGCAAAAAATTGTAACTTTATGTGTCAAGGTATTTGGCATGCAGGATAATAATAGGAGCCCTGAAATCCCTATGTTAGTTTAGAAAGTATAGCCATGCACAGGTATATACAAATGTTTTTAAAGGATAAAGTATTTATTGTTTTCCTAAATCTTGGCTATTTAAAACTGTGTGTGGTACTTCCAGTACTTGGAACAGGAAAATTTGCTTGGAAAATGTCATCATTTCAGTCCAGCTTCTTCAGGGTACGTGTAAAGTTCCAATATTTATAATTAGCATTTCAATAGGTTTTTTTTTAAAAAAAAAAAAAAAATGCAAATAAAAATAGTGCAACACAGATAAAATGTACAGATTGCATATTAGACAGCAGTGGAAAAATTGTGACTGTATAGATAGTCTGGGAAAATACAAAATATATATACCAAATCTTTTATGTTTTCTTTTTGGAAATCGTGTGCCTTCTTGTGTGGTTAGTTTTCCTATTATGTAGAAGAAATTGCATCCACCTTACTGGAATGCATAGGCTAGGCTAAGTGTCAGTGTGTCGTGGCACGTTTGCATATGTAGAACTCTTCCCAAATACTAGTTCAATGCTGTAAGAACATCATTTCAGAGCAGAACCCTTTGCTCTCTTATTAATATGAACTGAGTTAATTGACAGAAGGAGAGTGGATAATACTGTTATTAATTTGTCGTAAAGCTACAAAAGGCTAATTTGCCAATTGAAACAGTCACATTGTTTTGCATGCTTTCATCTCTGAAAAGCTTTGTACCCCTTCTCACCTCTGATCCTTCTCAATGTTAATATTTTCTGTCTATCCTACCCTTATTAGAGTATTTTTCTACTGCAAAACAGTCCCATGATATCTATAATGTTTTCCTAATACTTGTCTGAATTTCTCTCTGCTGGTTTAAGCTAAACTTACTGCATAGCCTTTATATTTGAAAGCCTTTGAAGTGAGTTAAGCATAAGCAGTAAATCAATACTCCGTAAGAAGATGAAAATCTGCAGAATATTTGTGGGATTTACAAAAGCAGGCAGCAATGCAGATACCTTTAAAATTGCAGTTTTGATTTTTTTGTAATTCCAGCATGCCTTGAGAACACCTCTTCTATAGGAGAGCAAATGTTGGAAGTTCAGTGTTTCTTTCAGAAAACAGATAATGAATTGCTGAATTCTATCTTTGTCTCAAGGAAAACAGTATTATAGATCATATTGGCCTGCAGCTGTATATATTGTATGTTATGGCACCTTTCAGCTTAAAAGCAAAAATATAGCACAATTTTTTGAGACACTTTCAGAGCACACAAGGAAAATTCTCTACAAAATCTTGGGCTAGCCTAAGACAATAGCTAAACTCTGAAAAACAGCACTGGATCAATGATTTCACTCTTTCCATTCTTTACTACAAATATCTCCTGTAACAAGTGTTGAAGCAGTAAAAAGATTAATGTCTAGTTATACTGTTATTCCTGGTTTTTTACAAAAAGGATAATCCTTGGCTGCTTAAATACGCTGTAATGCTTTGTATATGTAAATGATACAAAAATGATAAAAAATTATTTTATAGTACTTAAATTGTACTAAGTCACCCTCTCACGTGAGACTTGTTTTTCATTATTTCAGATTTTGGGATGAACCTGTTTGATTTTTCATGTAGCTTTCATTATTGTTTTGAAAACTGAATATAGCTAATTTATGGATTGAAAGAAGACTAAAGCATTAATTAGTGAAGTCTTATAAGGCTAAGTTATAGTGATAAAAGGATCAAAATTATTTTCTGAGAAACTCTTAAAAACAATAAAATCCTCACTATCATATAGTAGGTGTTCATGTGACAGAGCCAAATTTAATCTGGCCCACAGTCTGCAAAAAGTGTCATCATTAGCAGCTGTGTGCTGGGTATCTTCTTAAAATTCTCTTATCTTGAAGTGTTGCCCCTTACATTCAGTAGCCTATAATTCAGTCCCCTCTTCTTCCTGTCTGGGTTTGCTAATCGTGAATAGCAATAGCTAAACAGACCCTGTGAGGCTGCTTGTTTTTCAAAGTATCTGAGCAACAGTGGAGAATGATGACTTCGTAGTGAAACATTTGTCTATGAAGTGCCTAAAAAAGTGTACGTGATAGGGTATCTTGAAAGTCTAATGTTCCTTTATTTTTTTTGTCATATTTTAAATTGCCCTGATCTTTTGACTTATTAAAATCCCCAGGCAGTCCAGGCCCATATCCAACTAGTGTGGGATGAAACTGATGATCACAACTCAGTCTGGACCAGTTTGGACCCTGCTGGTTGTCATAGTCTTGCTGATTTTTTGCTAGAAAAGGTCCATTTCAGACAAGTGCTAATTCCAGAGTTGAGCACCATCAGTCATTGTGTCCATACAGCACTGGCTGAAATACAGGGCTTACTAGTGTGAGAGATGTAAAACTCGATCTCCCTGGACTGCACTGAGTATTCAGCCAATATCTGCATGTGTTGTGTGGGTCTCCAGCCCTGTGCTGTGCCTACCCCTGGCACCTCTGAACCTTTCCCTGGTACTGCCCATGTCAGTTTTCACTGTTTTTCTGTTGAAATTGGTGAAATGCATTACCTTGGTCACTGTGTTGCATGTTGTGCCTGAGCCAGCCTCTGCCTCTGGTGCCCCTGTTCCAGTGCCACTGTTGGTATCCCAGGGGCTCCAGCTGACTGGTGACAAACAGTTGTTTCACAGGCTGTTTTAGCCCTGTTTTACAGGGCCAGACTCATGCAGGCAGCGCAATCATACAGCTCAGCGTGACAGCAGATTTGTCACACATTTCTTTCGTTTGGCAATCACAAGCATTGCTCTGTGTACGCTGACTGAACAGCATGCTGTCAGTCCAGCAGCCAAGCAGTCTCATTCCAAGCTCCCTTTCACATACTCTGTAAACAAGTTTGCTGTACACTGTCATGCATCTTTATTCATCTGTTCAATTCATGCTGAATCCTCACCAGTCTATATATCTTGCTCTATCCAGGTGTCTTACATAAAAGTTTTTTTTAGTCCAGTAATGGTCTAGAGGCATCCTGACCATTAATCAATTATCTGCTTTTTAGCAACTCTTGCAATTTCAGGTACACGGTAAATTTAGCTCATATTTTTCAGGTCTCTCATTTCGGTTGTGTGCTGCTTTTTAAGTGCCATCATTACCCGGGGTACATAACGTTTTGTGTGGTCCAGCATCCCTAAGAATCTTCACTACCTCCATCAACTTACCTGTAAAACTTCAGTGTACTCTGTGAATCCATAGCACAAAATAAGTAAAGTGGACTAGTAGATATGGTATTCCCTTTCCAACACTTTCCAGCTGTTAAAAACTTCAATGGCACAGAGCAGTGGTTCTGCATAATGTTGTGTCCAACAACTAGCAGAGAAAATCAGTCTGGCTGGGACCACTGTCTCCTCCAAATTCTAACTGGTTGGTTCTCGAAACACTTGAGTCTGGAGCCACCAGATATGAGAGAATTCATAGATTGTAGTTACCAACAGAATGTGTTTCAAGTTTACATGATGTAGCTAGAGTGATTATAGGATTGTATTTTTGAAGCTGCCTTCAAATCCTCCATGACGTCTGTTTTCCAGGTGTTTTAATTCTTAGCATATGGTGAGTTTTGTCAATGGCATCTTGATTCTCAAATGAAAATAGAATATAATATCTGCCACATGGATTTCTATTTTGAGCACACCTTCTTATTTATACACTATTGTTGCGCTGTTGGCACTAAAACACATATTCTTAGATGTCTAATAGAAGAGACAGATTTTACATATTAAGACCTCTAATGTGACTTCCTGCATAGTTTGATATGCAGCAGTGCCTACATAAATTGCAGTTATATAGAAGTCTCAAGACCCAACAGTCTAAATGCCAGTTCTCACAGTGTCTCCATTATTACATTTTATATAGAGTTGAAGATCTTGGGAGCTATGCTATGTTCCCCAAAGAAATACATTTGTAGGACGCCACAGGTCTGGTTAGAAGGCCTTTAAATAATTTTTCTTCTTCAATTTAATTCTGTAGTGGATATTGCACTATTTTTAAGGCTTTTTTGTTATTTTAACAAGTTTCTTTGGAATTGTGAAGTCAGTAATCTTTTGTTACAAGAGTAGAAAGGATTTACAGCTTCAGTAAGTTCAGCAGGAGATGTGCACACCACCTACTTATGGCATGTAACCAGGACAGCTGCCTTTCTTCACTGACTGTACGTACAGAGAACTTGGATTCTCTGTTTTTAAAACCTGATGGCTAGAAAGTCGAAAGTAAATGGTGTGAATCTTCTCTGAACTCTTCTTGTGTTATCCTTATATTACCAAGTAGCAGAACACCTTCAGTGTTTATTTCTGAAATCAAGAAGCAATGTAAAATTGCCTGTTCAACTCAAACAAATAAATCACAGTCATTCTATCTTTACAGTTAGAACCCAGGCTTTCAACAATGGTTCCGCTGTACTCTCTGAAGACGGGAAGAGATTATGAGATACGAGTCCGATCAAGACAACGTACTTCCGAAAAATTTGGGGAGTTCAGTGAAATCCTTTATGTATCACTTCCTCAATCAGGCATTGAATTTGTTCATTGTGCTGAAGGTAAATAAACGAAGTACAGCAAAGCACTTTTATAACCGTGCTGTCTTTTTGTCTTTTCAGTGTTGTTTTTTTCTTTCTCCATACCACTGATGTTGTATGCTTGAATAGATTAATAATTCAGCCTACCACAGGAAAATCATTTTGTGAGATTGTGAACATACAAGTTCCATATAAAAGTTCAGAAGTAAACGCAGCAAGACTGTTTCACAGCTCATCAAAGAGCAAAAATGCAGATAGCAATAGGAATCAGAAATAACTGCTGTTGCACATATTTTAGAGGATAAAATACAGTGAAATCTCATACTTCATCATCTAAAATGAGCACTCCAGTAGTGAAGAGAAGAACTGTCACTTGTATTAATGTGTTATACTGCTAAGTTTGTTATCAGAGTGATGCACTTTTCTGATCTGCCTGATACTATCAAGACAATGAGTGTTTTTCTAGTTCTTGCTTCTGTCTTGTTTTTAAAGTGCTATTAAGGACAGTAAAAGGAATAGCCATTGAGCACCAAATTTTTTCTATTAAAAGGATGAGACATGCCTTTTCCTAAAGCATTCCCAGGTCTGAGCTATTAAATTAACTCTTCAAAATTTAAGTCTTCTGTAAATTGCTTTAACAAGCTGCTTCACTTAATTTTCCAGAGTATTAGTGAAGGTTAAATAAAATCACCCGTAACTTTTACTTTTCAAAATCTTGCTAGATTCCAGTATTTCACTTTTTGTATTCCTAGTTTTCATGCCTAGTTTATTTAGCAGCTAAAGTTCTGGAGATGTGACATTATTTTATTAACCCCAGATGCATTAAGTTGTCATGGTTTTCATATAAACAAAATTAATATATTATCAAAATGTATGGCTGTCCTACAAGCACAGTTTTCTTTCATCACTGCGATCCAGATTATGCAATTTGATACATACACATACATCTCACACATAAGCACTGATCTGATTTGACCGGGAATTTATTCTTGCTTGTTTTGTAAATCACCTTTAGGAACATAGAATTAAAATTTAAGTTTTCCAGGTATTAAAAATTTGAAGTAGTTAAATTCAAATGCAGTATCATTTACGTGACAAGGTGTTACTGCTTCTCTATTAAAATAGGGACCTGCATAAGGCAGATATATCCAGATAGGATCTCACTCACACCTGAAAACATGTCAATTCAAAATCTAAGCTGGGAGCACAGTGCCAAAAGTGGTACATTATTTTTTTTTACCTAAAGGACATACATTTATGTTCATGTGCAGAATTCTAAATTTTTCTCTCCAGTATTGCTTGGCCCAAAAAATGAGTGACGTTTGTATGGAAAGCTTGAAATTAGGAACAAATGACAAGAATCTAAGACTGCAGCTAGAATAAATTTCTCTATACTTCGTATTCTACACTATCAGCTTAACTATAATGGAGTTACCAGTGTTTAAAGTATAAAACTTTTCATTCATCAGTGGTGTTCTTTATTCCTACCAAACTGCATTTCTCAATTACCTAAATTCTTTGCAGCCACCTACAAGGTAAATAATTTTTTTTTCCCAGTTGTTGGCTCAAAACAGAATTAATGTTCAAACTCTGGAAAGAGGAGTAATATGCTTTTTAACTTCACTCTCTGAGAGAAGAATAGCTTACCTATGATTTGGCATACTATGAATAATGTCTCTTAGCTAGGGCGAACATGGTCTGCAGCATTATATGCCATCAGCAGCACTGGTGGCATGTTCCAAGCAGGTAGACTTTTTCTCATGGCTGGTTTTGCTACAGATATTGTCTTTGCTAAGGTCACAGTCTGTTTTTCGCAGGGAGTCTCAGTGGACTCACAAATGCATTAGGGAAACTACTCTGACCAAAAGAGTATTTTTTTTCTGCTTAAGACACAACTTTCACACTTAAGTGACCAAAAATTCAGTTATTACCACTTTGGAACCTGTAGGCAGTGGAAGAGAAGGTTCAAATTAAAGATGCAACAGAGATCTAGATTCCTGCTAACATGATTTTGTTCTGTTGTTTCAGAAATTGAGTTTCCATGGTTCTTAGTTGTTATCTTCGGAGCATGCGGGCTGGCCGTAATGTTGATCTTAATCCTGCTGACTAAACAACCAAGGTAGAGAAGTTTTATTTGTCAGATTTTATGTACTTGTAGCTTAAAAAAACCAGGGTGCTTCACTTGTTTTAAGTCTAGGGGACTAGAAGTATTTTGAGGACTGTTTCCATCCTCTGGAGCTGCACGGATGCTGGCAAATGCACATACTTGGCCTTCAGCAGCGGGAATCTGATTATGTTGACAGCTCCTCTTCCTTCCCTTTGGATTGCAGAACTCCTTATTCTACAGTATTTACATAGTTAATTTACTTAGGTCTTGAAGGAGATTGGGTTTTTTAGTCCATTGAAATTTTGTAAATACTGATTTTACCCACATACTGTTCAAAAGTTTCATGCAAACATATGTCTATATATTTGGGTTTGTTCTTGAGACTGTTTCAGTGGTCTCTTGACTATCTCTTCGTTGAGCCAAGGGGAAGAGCTTGAATCATAGAAGAGTATTTAATCTCCATAGGAAGACTATGGCTCCTATAAGTAACAGGAATAAAATAAAACAAAGCACATTAGTAAAAATGATAAAAATGTGTCACCTATAAAAATGAAACAATGACACATATATGAAAATGGCAAAATGGTCTCAAAGTGATTTCATCCCCTAATATGTCTGTTCAGAGATTTTGGCAGAATAATTTAGCTTGGATGTCATATCGGTACTGTCCTGGACTAGGGAGCAACAGCACAGGCAAGTCCCAGCGCACACCTGCATGTAGTCACTGATCTTGCATATAGACTTCGAAAATGAGCACTGAGTTGTTTTGCACATTCCAGCATAAGGACAAGTCACTGAAATGAAAACAATGTGGTGCAGTTGAATAAGGTCTAAAAAATATTATATAGTCAAGCAGCACTGTGTGTTGGCAGAGCTTAATTTCAGGAAGGCACTTCTGTAATAGCATTCTGGTCCCAGAGCAAGGCCCCTGATGCAGTGCATAAGAGATTGATGTGTCAGAATGGGGCTAGAACAACATGCACATGGGACCAGAAGCTCACTAAGGTCAGCACAATGAGCAGGGGGTGGCTTGGTCACAGAAGATTCTCAGGGCTGAAACATCCCTCTGATCAGAGCTTATTGATATCATCCAAGCTAATCGTGACTGCTGTAGAGGTTTTTCTCAACTGTAGTCTCTTCTTCTGGAAAGTTTTTCTGGACCTTTGGACCAGCATCCTCATGAAACTGGTGCACATGGTGGTGGGAGTGGTAATGTATTCTTGAGAGGAGCACAGTTTTCACGTAATGCAAAATATCCAGGCTCGGTTTCCTCCTGTATCTGACAAGGTATCGGTTAACATTTTCCTCAATTCAGATCTCACAAGATCTTAACCAGGCTCCGTAGGACAGATGCCGTATGGTTAGACCGTACTCTTTTAAGAACTGAGAGATGCATGCATGAACTATGCAAGGCTAAGAAAGAAGCAAAGCATAGTTCTCTGTCCTGAATGATTTCGCTAGGTAGCGGCCAGTATAATCCTGTCTCTATTGCATTGGTAGCAGTGCCCAATCCTGTCAGAATAGCTGATTTGTGGATTCAACTGGAAGTGCAGATCTCAAACTGGTACCCTGACAGTGCACAGCTAACACAGCCCTTCCACGGATAAGGTGGAAAATTACTGGATTTCAGGCTTGCTAGGCAGAACTTTGAGTTTCTGCCAAAAACAAAAGCAGCTAGCTGGGGATGTAGTTAAGCAGAAGTTGCCTAAATTTCTCTCTGGCACTCCTTAAGGTTCCGCTGCTCTTCTCTAGACCTCACTAAGGTCACTTACAATACAGCAAAACTAATATTTGAGTTTGGATCTATCATTCTCACAGCTTACTTTCTAAAACAGGCAAGTATCCCTACTCAAAGAGGATGTTGAATTCTTCTCCTTTTGGGAACTACATTTTATCAGTTTGCAAAAAAAAAAACCAGGGAGGTAGAATGGAGGAGATAGACATGACATGCTGTCGTTGGATTATTATTAATGGGAAATCATCCTATTTGGGTTGGGTTTTTTTTATGTCTCAAAGAATTTAAAATTCATTTGATGAAGCATTAGAATAGTATGTATTTCCACAGTATGTGCATGCATAAGTATGTTACTAGTCCTTTCTCTAGAAGGGTAATGCCCTGTCATTATATATTACTTGTTATGAGGATAATTCACAAAACAGAAGTGTAGAGATGGAAAAATACTAGCCTAATTTTTTGCAGTTGTGTTTCTGTTTTATTAGTTCTAAAGTAATTCACTCTTTTCATCAACTCCTTTTTTCTATTCCTCTATTTAAATTTATTTGGCGTATGCAAGACCACTGCGTCCCTGAAAAAATATTTTTGGCAAAGTCACTCTGCATGCTGAGGCATGTATAAGGTTCCTTTGAAACTTATGTAAAAACGGAAACTATTGACGAAGCTTTAGACATTTACTCTCTTCATATAGAGCATTAAGTTGTTAAAGCGGTTGCCCACATAGAATTATGTTATTTCAAGAAGGAAGGCTGCAGAAAACTTACAGTTTTATTTGCAAGGAAAGAAAACAATCCTTCTTTTCCTTAGAACTATTTGAAATGGAATCTTCAAACATTTCAGTTTTGAAGTAATTAAGTATAAATGCAGCGTGGGCTCTCTTCTTTCTAAGTTACTCAAATAGGACCAATGTCAATTAAAAACCTTTTTTTTTTCAGGTTAAAAATGCTGATTTTTCCTCCTGTGCCAGTTCCAAAGATTAAAGGGATTGACCCAGATCTCTTGAAGGTAATATTACACTCTGAAATCTACAGTTGGAATTAATGTAGTAGTAGCAGGTGACAGTTGTTCCAGGCAGAAAGATTTTGTAGGAAAAATTTATTATACAGGGGAGTTGCCACAAAATTTGTTTCCATATAAGTACTTTTTAAAGTTGCAATTATAGTATCAGCTACAGTTACCTTTCCTTAAGTTAACATCATAAAAAGTACAAGCATTTTTATTATTCCTTCTATAACATTCATTTTTCCTTGCTTTATAGAAAGGAAAGCTAGACGAAGTGAACTCCATCTTGGCCAGCCATGACAACTATAAGACACAGCTATATAATGACGACTTGTGGGTTGAGTTTATTGAGTTGGACATAGAAGACCCTGATGAAAAGAACAGAGTCTCAGATACTGACAGGCTCTTGAGTGAAGATCATCTGAAATCACACAGTTGCTTGGCGGCGAAGGATGATGATTCTGGACGGGCCAGTTGTTGTGAGCCAGATATTCCAGAGACAGACTTCAGTGCAAGTGACACATGCGATGCCATCTCTGATATTGATCAGTTCAGAAAGGTAACTGAGAAAGAAGACCTCTTGTGCCTTGATAGAAAAGATAATGAGTCACTTCCAGGCCTTGCCAGCATAGACATCCAAGAGCTGCATGTGAATACTCAGTCTGAAAACAGCCAGCCATGGCCGCCTTTTGCAGACCACGTTGACTCAGCTAGTCCATCAGTCCATACTCAGCTAAGTAACCAGAATTCATTGACGAATACTGACTTTTATGCGCAAGTGAGTGATATTACTCCAGCAGGTAGTGTTGTACTTTCACCGGGGCAGAAATCCAAGGTGGGAAGAGCACAGCGTGATAGCTGCACAGAACAAAACTTCACCATGGACAATGCATACTTCTGTGAGGCAGATGTGAAAAAATGTATTGCCGTGACATCCCATGAAGAGGATGAGCTGCACGTTCAGGAGCAAAGCTGTAACGAGGATGCTTATTTCACCACAGAGAGCCTTACCACTACCGTTGTCAATCTTGGAGATTCAACAGCAGAAACCCCAAGTTCAGAGATGCCTGTCCCAGACTACACATCTATTCATATTGTTCACTCTCCACAAGGCCTTGTGCTCAATGCAACTGCATTACCTGTGCCAGACAAAGAATTCAACATGTCTTGTGGCTATGTAAGCACAGACCAGCTGAACAAAATCATGCCATAGCGCTTCTCTGACTAGGTGTGTGCAGTGTTTCACAGCAGAGAGTCATCTTGGGCTTGTACGCTGAAACCAAAATGAAGTCTAAAAGTTTCTCGTGGTTCTTATAGTTTTATCTGAAATGTTGCTACATAAATATTCATCAAAGTATTCCTGTTGTGTTCTGTAAATATTATCTATGAATTGGTCTTTAGATTGTTTTGCTAGGAGTGACTGTCTTGTTCTTGTGAGTGTTAATTTTTGTGTTACTAAACATTGAAATTACTGTTAAGTGTACAGTAAATCATGCATTTTGATAAAGCTAAAATCAGGTGGCTTAAAGTATAAGAACTTAGTAAAAACTGTGCTGTTGGCAGAGATCTTTATATCAATAATTGGGAACTGAACATATAGGTGAAAAAACCAAGTAATTTGAATAAATAACACATCTATTTTGATTCATATAAATTAATAAAATATATTTTAATATTTTAGTCATAAAAAATAAACATTTTCTATTAAACTACACACTGTAGTTCAATTATGGTGACCCATTTAAGGAATGTAATTGCTGCAATCTTAAAAAGGATTTTTCAGTTTTTTAAAAGTTTTGTTCACAGCATAAAGAAAAAATAGATTTTTACAGAGCCATTTTATACCTCCAAAGAAAGCTGTAGAGAAATTTTGAAATATTGTAGAAATTTAAAATAACTGATTCTATTACTTTCTTATGGTAAATAATATAGAAATATACATTCAATTTAAAGTTTTATAGAAAACTTAAAAATTTACAAAGTATTAGGGCAAATTACTCTGTTCTTAATCAGATTCTGGTTAGTACTAATAATACGCTTTTTTATAAGCAAAATTTTTTTGACCACAGTATTAAACAGTGTGTGATTATAGTTTCACTGAAAATCTTTGAGAACACGTGAATAAGCTCTGGTGACTTAGCGGCACAATCTCTTAACATTTGACCAACTTCTGAAGCCCTCCTACAGCCAAAGGTATCACAACATTTATTAGTGTCTGCCACATTAAGTCTTGATTAAAAAAATAACACAAGGACTTCAGGAGTTAGCCAGCAGTTAATTTTTAAAGATATAACAGGATTAAAACACTTCAGTGGACAAGGGGATTGAATATGGTATCCTCCAAAAGTGTTTTTCGTTTTTGCAGCCTAACAGCATCTCGTCTGACCGACCACGTTAGGCAAACGGAAAGGAGAGAAAACTAAAACTCAGTGAGAAAACTGTTCTGCATATATTAAGGACTTTACTGAGCTTTGCAATGAACTATTATTGCTTCAGAAGTTACCTTCCTAGGCCATGGTTTCATCATAGCAGGTTTCTTCTCAGAAAGCAAATGGGGATGTTCATACCTTTTATCTGACCTTGACAGAAATTCAGCAAATGCCTATCATGCCTCTCACTGATGCTCGCTTTGTGACCAAGGGCTAAAGGACTGGGCCCAACTATTGGGTGGGATTTTTAAGTTTAGCACGTACTTTATGGTAAATGTGCATTAGATATTCTGCTAATTTGCTGCTATATTTTTCTAACAGCTATAACATTTAGTTTCGTATAAAATTTCATAGATCGTAGAATCATAGAATCACCAGGTTGTAAGAGACCCACTGGTTCATCAAATCCAGCCATTCCCACCACTCTCTAAACCACGTCCCTCAGTACCTCATCCACCTGTACCTTAAACACCTCCAGGGAAGGCGAGTCAACCACCTCCCTGGGCAGCCTGTTCCAGTGCCTAATGACCCTTTCTGTGAAGAATTTTTTCCTAATGTCCAGCTTGAATCTCCCCTGGCAGAGCTTGAGGACATTCCCTCTTGTCCTGTCCCCTGTCACTTGAGAGAAGAGGCCAGAACCCTCCTNCAGTCGCTGTCAACCAACACCCCCAGGTCCTCCTCCAGGCAGCTTTCCAGCCTAGTCTGTAGCTGCATAGGGTTGTGCCCCAAGTGCAGGACCCGGCATTTGGCCGAGTTAAACCTCATGCCATTGGACTCTGCCCAGTGGTCCAGCCTGTTCAGATCCCTTTGCAGAGCCTCCCTACCCTCCAGCAGATTGATAGACAATAATGCAAGTAATGCCTGTGTTTGTGTTTGAAAAAAATTTCTTACTCTGTTTCTATTGCCAAAAATAGCTAAATACCTCAATCAAACTCAGAATGTCATTTTGGTTCTTCTTGGTCACACAAGCCATTATACTTTGGTCAGAAGACATGTCTTTCAATTTCTATTTAACTTCCCTTATGTCAATGTTTTGTTTGTTATTTTCTCAAAGTTTAATAAATGTATTGTCTTTGATCTGTCCTGACACAATGTGCTTTATTGCAGATGACTAACTTTTTATGGAAAACAGAGATTTTATAAGGAGAAATCAAGTATTTCTCAGTGAATAAAGTAGAATACAATTTCCCTTAGAATAGAATCAGTGCCTAGTGAGATCAGTGTTTTCACTGATTGATATGTATATAGTTAACAATACAAGCATGTACATAAATTTATAGATGGAGATAGGACATGCAGTTACCCAGAACTGACCAAGATTTGAGTTACTGGTATAGCATACCCAGTTACCATTGGCCGGAACAGCCTGTTGTTGCAAATAAATAAGCTGCACTAGTTCAGGTTTTATACCTACACTGGAATCTACAAGTCAGATATTCTGAGAAGCGCAATAGTTACTTGTAGTAATGGTTAAAACCTAGCAGTGTATGAATCCCAAAATGTTAGATAGTCTTTCTCTGTTGAAAATGACTTCCTTGAACATCTCCCAGCGTGTTATTCAGTAGTGTACAGCTGCCTCTCTCCTGTCTGTAGGGGCAAAGAGAGAACCTGCCTAACGGGAGGAATCCAGCTAGGCACAGGTAAGTCTTTTCCTCCTAAGGGAATCAGCATGTGATCTTGTTCTTCTACACAGAGGTCCGATGGTATTTAAGGTTTATAACTGGGCTTCCAGATGAGTGGATTAGGTTTTTCCAGTCTTCAGACAAGAATGGGAGCATGGACGTCTTGCACACATACAGACACCACAAGTATTTGTTAATTAAGGTTGACTTTAGGTGAACAGTTGGACAAGGTAAGCCAAGGTGTTCTCTTGGGGTTTATACTGTCTGTAGAAACAATCTGTAGAACTCAGTGCAAATGAACTGTCTTGGTGAGTAAATACACTTGCTTACACCTCCTGCTGAAGAACAAAGCTTCAGAAGGCTTATGCTTACGCTTATAAAAGGCTCTAAAAATCCGGAGCTCCAGTTGGAGTTGGAGGATTCGTAGCTGGACTTTAACAGCAGCACTGTTACCACTGCTTTGTAGGGAACTCCAGCTCCCACTGCTCTCATCTGTGCCAGTTCTGCCAGTGCCCTTCCATGAGATCCAACTTTCTAAAACCTGACAAAATTGTAAAAGCAAAGTGTTGGAAGTGACTTTCTGTTGATTAATGAATTTAAATGGTTGAGCAAAGCTCTGGATAAAGAACTAGGCGAAAAAGGGGGTGTGATGGTCTGAGTGAAACCCCCCTGCCGGGCACTCAAAACTTCACAGTAGAGCAGTTTTTTCCTCCTCAACCCCCCTGTACGAGCCCAAGGGAAGGCAGAAGAAAGAAAGACTAAAATGCTGAGAATGAACAAACCAAAGCTGTAAGATTATATACTTATGTATTAACACTAATATGCAACTAATATACCATATACAATAATCAGAGACCCCCAAAAAGAAAGAAACCTCCCCCTGCCACAAAGGGAAAATTAAGAATCCAGAAACAGATCAATAAAAGCTAACGAGGAAAAATCATTACTCTCCTCAGATAGCGAATCACCACTCGGCATTCACGCCGCTCTCGGAGTCCACAAGGCTTCACTGGACCTGACTCACACACACACAGACTGACACAGCACCAGACCTTTCCCACACGGGAACAGAAGACAAGAGGCCGGCAGGAGTGTCTGACTCCCTAATTTATACCCTGACCTATGTAGAAAATCGCATGGAAGACTGGGAGATGTAGTTCCTTCTCAGCCACAACCTGGCTATTCAGGAGGGTCTAAAATCAAACCCATTACAGGGGGAACCACATAGCCAAGAGCAAAGGAGGGAGGAGCTACAGGGATCTTCCCAGGAAGATCTTGGCAAAAAACAGCTTCATGCAGCTCACTCATGCAGACAAGAAACAGGAGAACACACAGCTTAAGGCACTTGCATATTCGCAGGAACATAGTGCAATGACTGCTTTTGGTAGCAACTATCCCGTAGGTCAGTTTCAAAGGACTGCAAAAAGCCAGTTTGAGCTCCTTCCCACCACCAGCAGCAGTGCGGCTCAAGTAATTATGTGTCTAATGACTTCAGTCTGTGTACAGTTCACATGTGTGTTTGGAAGCAAAATCCAAGGATCAGACTTGTGGTTGTGTCTGAACGTCATATTTTATACTGATAATCCGCTGTTTTCCTACAGAACATCGAAACCTATTATTTCAAGATAGAATGCACTTGCCAGATACAGAACAGCTTATATTGCACAGTTAGAAGCAACCTGTGCATTTACTTTCACCTTTTCTTCAAAGTGGGGGAAGATATATTTGTGCCTTATAGAAAGAGCCTCTGAACAGCAACTTTCTAACTTCTCTAATTCACTATGAGAAATAACACTATATATTGTTTAAATGCCAGGCATACGAGACAATGTATAAGTGACAATATTTGTTATTTTAGAAATGCCTGTTGGAATTGTACGTTTCCAATTTGAATTGATGGTGAAAATCTACAAGGTGAGAAGAAACAGACGTCACAGATAGGCACTGTAAGTAAGGAATATTCTGGTAGGAAACCCAGTAATTTTCACCGCACTGAAGCTTTAGCATGTAACCGGCCATATTCTCATTCTTGGAAAGAATTTACTCATTTATTGCTTGGCCAACATTCTTCTATATGAATATCTGTATTCAGAAACCCTGTTGGTCCTCAAAACCAGGAATAGCTCAAGTTGCTTTGCTGGTTGCCTTTTGGCATCACCAGAAAGCACAACATGGTTTGGAAGAGTTTGGTTTTAAGCCTCTCTTCTACACCGAAGACAATGTGCATTTCCAAGGTTTCAAGTTACTGTGCCAGGAGGCAGAAACAGCACAATCTATTATTAAAATTAGAAATAATTTTGTCAAGGATAGCGACTTACACTTTTATTCTTTGTAACTTGAGTTGAGGTATTTTTCATGACTTGGAATACAGGTAAGATCAGTAGATTATGACAGCTGTTCACTCTTTCTGAGTGAAAATTAACATAAAAGGTATGTTTTGTATTTCAAAATGGTAGGAGTATTAAATAATAAGACTGTTTTTAGAAACACTTCAAGTTACGATACATAGACACAGGCAACCTTCTTCTCCTGCACTGAGATGTGTTATCTCAGGGGCTCATTATGAGACACGTTATGAAAATGAGTGCCTGTCTCAGATTGCCTTACTTGAGAGGAAAAGGGAGAAAAAGTTTAGAAAAAGTTAACTGTTATTTTTATCAATGAATCAATGCAGACTTGAGGGGCAGGCAAAGAGGTAAACACCTCAGAATCCTGCTTTTCCATTACACATTTTTCTGTTCTAATTCAGAATCTACTAGTTCACCAAGACAGTGGAATTGGTAAAAATTTAATAAACTTTTATAGCCAATTGATGTTGAGGATATACCAGTGGATGTTCTTCTCCCTTGGAACTCTATCTGTTTAAATGTAATTTTACAGTACAAGTTCTTGTTTCTGACTAATCATTATTAATTGCACACACAGTCAGTGCATTAACTGCCATAGAAACCGTGCCCTCAGGCCACACAGAAGCAAGATGTAGCACAAATCCATTTGCATGATTTGTATATTACTTAAACACTCTGGCATAACTGTATTGAGAAAACATTTCCTCATCTTCTCTAATAAGGGCTAATAGAGAGAGTAGGTGACATTTAGAAACAGGTGGAAGAGAAGAGCAGAAGTATCAGAGACTGGAGAACCAGGCCAGTGGAGCAGCTGCAGAAGGCAGCAACAGTGCAGTGTAATTAGCTGCAGGTGGAAACCAGGAGTGTGGATGACAACTGCAGTCAGAAGCTGTAATGGAAAGCAGATGCAGCTATTAAAATCAATGCATCTAGTAAATTGACACAAATATTTGACAGGTTTAATTTTTTTTTTCTTTTTGCTATAGGCTTTAGTATTTCTTTTCCCCAATAGGAACTTCTTTATAATAATATGTGAATTTTAGCTGACTAATGACACATTAGCCTCCTGAAATTAGTCTGAGAAAAGAGGATACTTCCACATCACGTTGCAAATTGTGAGAGAAGAAAGCTGACTACCCTCCTCCAAACTGGAAGGAGTGAAAGTCTGCAGACAGCTTAACGGGAGTAAAAGCGAAGCTGAAGTGCTGACAACTTTGTGTAGCTTCCCATAACTGATGCCATAAATGATGCTTCCACTACTGTCTTTGGTCTGCTTTTGAGTTTGTGCTGAAAGAAATGAAATCTGTTCTGCAAGAGACACCTGAGACTTCAGCGTGCCAGGAAACGTGATTCCTCCCACTTTTTTCTTAAATAGTAAAATTAACAGAATCTATATCTTACACATTTTTTCACTTGCATAAGAAACTAAATGATATTACATGAGAAAGACAAAGTATAGGACCATTCAGTGTCAGGTAATCTTATACTAAGAAAGAAGTTAAATTTTCTGATCTATTTCACAGCAGCTATCTGTGCAGCACATACAGTCCTACAATCTCGAGTTACAAACAAAGGAAATACCAACCTTGCCCTTCTGAATGGAAAACTTCTTCAGGAACTAATTCTGTGAGCCAGCTAAATGTACTTTCCTCCGAAGAGTAAGACACAAGCTTGGAAAGTTACCAAAGGCAACATGATTCCTAGCAAAACGGTGCTACCAAAGGAGTGGGTCCACCCCTTCTTCAACAGCTGTCTGCACACCATATGCTTGTTACCTGGGTAACATTACAATCATGATGAGCACCCTGTCCCCTATTTGTGGTCTAGTTGGGGTTTTTACCTATTTGTTAGAATCCTTTCTTGGTCATGGCAAACTTTTTGATGGAACCACAAAGATTTGCTAGTGCCTTGAAATGCCATGAAAACTTTCAAGTGACATTTTCTGAGCCAGACTCCTGATGGAAGAATGTGCAGCTCTGGGCAAGGACTCGTGCTAACTGTAATTAGATTTGTAAATCTACAGTATTTTAAAAATGCAAAATTTTACTCAAGTGCAGTTCATACAATTTGTTGCGGTACTTTAACAACAAGTACAAACTAGCCAAAGAATTACCTATTTTATGAAGATCTGTAGGGTCATGAAGTTGTCTTCATAGTATAAATGATGGCAAAGTTGTGTATCTTCAGAATATGATTAGAATTGATTAGCCGATTTCTACCAATCACCAATCAATCAATTACAAAGACCTTCTCAATTTACTTCATTGAAGAATGCATTAAATGACTATTGAGCAGCACAATGCAGGCTTTGAACATGGCACTGACACTTGAGCATTGTCACAAAGAGAAATACAAGCAAAAGGAGGCACATGTTTTTACCAGTTGTCTTCCTGTTTCCATAGTGTAATAAATGTTGCTATAGATACAAGCATTCCTTTCTTATAAGACTACCCTCAACTGTTTAACCTCCACACTAGAAGGGCCAACAGTCAACAGAGGGAAAAGTGAGAAACAAAAGAAAACAAACAAAACTCTGTCCAAATAGACTCCTTCAATAGGATCAACTAGACAAAATTTGACAATCTCTGGAAAATGTATGATACTGTTTTTTTCAGGAGTATAAGAAAACTAGGTCAGAAGTTCAGCATTAATTTAAAGTTAGAAAATATCCAGAATTACAAATTAATTATAAGAATATAATTGTCCTTAAAATTGAAATTATAACAGTTTGATTCATCAGTATGTCAACAGAAAGACATAAATGGGAAGGTGACAGGCTAGGTAACAGGATGCCAGTGGAAGCAATGCAATTACTTCTCTTGACTTCAACATTTCTCTATTGCTCTTCATCTCTAAGCATCATCAGTCCCCTTTGTCGTATCCTATTTAAACTGGATAGAATATCCATCTGTTAAATACTTCCAAGCAGAGAATGTGTTTTTTTGTAGGCTCATATCATGGCTTGCAAGACAGAGCTTTGGCATGGTTGGAATGCCATGGCTGCAGTATGAAGTAATTCATAAAGTAAAGACCTTATAAGAAGAAAATAATTCTAGTGACTTTAATTTTACAGAAGCAAATTATGAAAATCAACAATCTATTCTTGCATAATTATTTTCTCTCCGAAACTGACTGCAAGTGGATGATACCAATATGCTCTAATGATAAATACTTGACTACTGAAGAATTGAGGCATTCTGAATCTGCCTGTGTGCAAAGAGATGCCTTCTTCCCTGTAGCACAGATTAAATTTTTGTATTAACATAGTTCAATTATTTAGTCTAGGTACGTGACTTCTATTTAGGCATGGGTACATACATACACACTTGAGAAAATTTAAACAAGAGCAACACAAATGAGCACCTGAGTCAGACAAACAGCAGACAAGCTCTACTACAAATCAGTGGTTTCACCCCTGCTTGAGAAATGGCTAAAACTTTTAAAACAAAAATATTGTCCTGATAAGCTAAATGACTGCAAAGGTCTCTTAGGCTGTAATGACATATGAGGGGCTTTTTTCCCCTTGGAAACAGCACGTACCAGTCTGCCTATGCAACAAAGTGCTGGAACATGCTGTCTACCTTCAATACCACACAGCTAAATATTTTATTAAACGTTATGCTGCAGACAAACACAGGCTATTCCAGACAAAGGCTTACAGACAGCAGGAGACAGTGAGCTGGTTTTCCCACTGTAGTAATTTAAAAAGTTATTTCAGAAAGCAAACCAAAGCCATTTTAAGTTGAGCATGTGGTGCATCTAACACAGAATACTGTGTGATTTTTAGATCTGACCCCAATAACTCCTACTGGAGATGACAAAATCCAAGTTTTTTACAGAGCCACAGAATAGCACACACTTTAGGAGATTTCACTTCCAATTTACATAGGGTTTACCTTCCTTACACTCCTTTTGAGATTACAAGAACTCAGAATTTATATAAGCAACATCAGAAATTTACTGCCTACCAATGTCTTGTCACAAATAAATAAACTTTTATTTTGATACATACCATAAACAGTAATGTCAAGCCATTATTTTTTCAATTACTGAAGCTAAAGAGCAAAGATTAGGTCATCCTTTCCCAAGCAAAAAGACAAAAGTACAGAGGAAAAAAATACTTTGTGGAAGAACATTTCTGTTCTGTTTCTGAACAAAACAGCGGTTCAAGCACATGCTAAAACTAAGTGGCCTTCTATGTTGTTTGATGGCTCCCATTATGAGGAAAAGGTCATATACATAGTCTTTTTTTTTTTCCTTCTAAAACCTCCCACCCTAAGACCTAGGTAACCAACATGCATGAGAAATAGCAATATGTAATCAACTACTTTTACTGAGATTACTTTTATGGCTACACATATTGTTTCAACAGGTATACTTGCCTAAGCACACATATGTATATTTACTTACATATCAGAATATCTATCTTTAAGTATATTCTAGTATATTAGCCTACTAAAAAAAATGTATTCATATGTATTGGTCTGTATTCTTGTTTTCATCCTTGGACAAACAACATTTTGCAGAACACAACAGAAATGAGTGCTTCTATACCAAAACTACCTCCTGACAGACAGCTTTCATCTCCTGAAAAACAGATCCTCTCAGCAAGAGGAATACTACATACCAAGATGCGTGATAGTACAATTTCTACCCCCATCTTACTAAGCTACTACTCTGCAGTGTGGCACTACAGTGTGTTAAACACTGTGATGAGTGCTCTAGTAGCCTAAAGCAGATTAAAACCTATGCTATTCTTTCCATAAGCTCTTTAGAATAAGAGAACAACAATTTTGTAAACCAAGTTGAATCTTGGAAACCTTAACTTTGTAAATGCAGCTAATACATTCCTCTGATATGACTGGTGTTGCAAGCAAGGGTGTTAAAGACCACTAAAATGTAAAAATAATAAGATCAGTAAAACATTACTCAAGCCTACATCTAGATTTTAAATGTACACAGATGATGCTGTTTGTGAGAAACAATACAAGAAACATGGCTGGCATCAGTCTTTGGTACAGAAGTTTCTTGTACAGAGATGCTCATAATGGCAATAAGAGGCATTTGTGTTTTCCACTTAGCGTTTGAAATCCTCCATAGGTTGCACTGTATTCACAGAACCATAGAATCTCTAGCTTGGAAAAGAACTGTGAAATCGCGTCCAACCATACCTATCCACTACTAAACAAGCATTTCATCTACCTATCTTTTAAACACCTGCAGGGACAGTGACTCAACCACCTCCCTGGACACCCTGTTCCAGTGTCCAATAACCCTCTCAGTGAAACAATGTTTCCTAATGTCTAGTCTGAACCTCTCCTGGTGCAACTTGATGCCATTCCCTCTTGTCCTATCGCCTGTCACTTGGGAGAACAGGTCAACACCCACCTCGCTACAATTTCTTCTCAGATAGTAGTAGATGGTGATGAAGTCTCCCCTCAGCCTCCTTTTCTCTTGGCTAAACAATCCCAGTTTCCTCAGCTGTTCCTCATAAGACTTGTTCTCCAGCCCCTTCACCAGCTTCACTGTTCTCCACAGGACATTCTCCAGGTCTCAATGTCTTTCCTGCAGTGAGGGGCCCAAATTATTAATACAGCATCACCCAGCTACCTGCTGGCTTCTGCCAGAACAGATCTCCCCACTCGTCTAACACACAGTGGGTGTCTGACATTTTTCAGTGACCACCAGACTATCATATGGTCGTGCTGAAGAAGTTACTACCCTATAAAACAGGCAAAAGAACTGAATGAACTCTAAATGAACTATAGAAAAGCTCTCCTATTTTGGAAGTTTGCAGTACTAAATGGCTTACTAGTTTAGCAGCAATACTTTAAAAGCTAAACCAAAAGAGTATTTGCTAACTGCTAAACCTATTAGTAGTTAAATGTTCTACCCTGTCCTATGATATTTTTGTTCCATGTATTTCTGTGTCAAAATCTGTCATATATTTTTCCCTCAAAGTTTTTTTTTCTCTGCATTTTTTCCCACTCTGTTCATAATAATCACCTTTCCAGTGGTTAAATGACATATTTACACATGGGTCGTTCGGCACAACAATACTGCAAATATAACACATGGCCAAAAGCTGCTATTTTTGCCTAATTATGAGAACTAGATTTCAGTCTTCATGCACTGTCTTGCTGAGGATGTATTCTATAAAACAAACCATTACAAAAATCATTAACACACACAAAAAAAGCAGTCTGTGTAATACACTGTGGTTTATTGTGCATTAAAATGCCCACCACTCAGAGTTTATTGGGGTTTTTTTTCATTTTTATTGAACAGTGATGGTGCACCTTTTCCTGAGTCTAAGAGGGAATACCTATTGCTGTGACATTTCACTTCAACTAAGACACTGATTTCTTCTTTAAATACCAAACCTTTTGAACAGGTTTTTGTCAGTACTGCAGTTTTCAAGGAAAACTGAGAGTGTAACAGACTGAAAAAAACTGGTCAGTTGAATGCAGAAAAGTATCTAAAAACCACCAGGAGCCTTACTGAGTTCACGGGGAGTTCCCAGAAGTACTTATTTCCCTATTAGTATCCATAATCATGACACACCTGGTGTTCCAAGTTTGGTCTATGACTGTGACAGTCCCTTCCCCACTTGCAGCCTAGCTGCAGATCTTCATTCACAAAAATTATTTTCTTCAGTTTGTCTGTCAGCGTCCCAGAGGACATCCTGATAAAGCAGATGCCTGCAAACTGCATTTGTGACCATAACTGGCACGTTGTTATTCCTCTGGATGTGCTCAGGCATGAAGGGCCCTGCATGCTCCCATGGTCTCTGGTCTGCAAGGCAGGAAGTTCTTCCCTTGAGGACAGCATCAACAGGTATTCAAGAGGTAACATCTTCCCTCTCCAATACAAACAAAATCAGACCATCTGAGAATCACAGGATCGTAGAATTACCAGGTTGGAAGAGACCCACTGGATCATCGAGTTCAACCATTCCTATCAAGCACTAAACGATGTCCCTCAGGACCTCGTCTACCCTCACCTTAAACACCTCCAGGGAAGGTGAATCAACCACCTCCTTGGGCAGCCTGTTCCGATGCCCAATGACTCTTTCTGTGAAAATATGCTACAGCATATTTAGCATTCTTCCAGAACAAGCCCATCTATTCTAGCCTGGCTCTAGGAATGTAATTCTACAGTCTGTCTCTGAAAAAAAAGTCTATGTCCATAAGGAAATTAACAACTACTTTTGTCTAAGTCCAAAGCTGTAAAACAATTCCTCTTCAGATTACACCACGACACAAGGCATTCTAGCTTTGAAACTGACTCTGCTGATAAAAGAGGTTTCAACCAGGCAAGCTCAAAAAACTCTTTCCAAACTAAAATATTTGGTAATTCCTTGAAATATTATGAATAATTACTCACACTGCACTACTGACCCTGAAACCTAGTGATGATGATCTAAAGAACAAAATGGTTAATGTTTTCCTGTCATGTTTTCAGCAAAGGTAAGTACTAGCTAAGCAGCCTGCTCTAGTTACACTGACTGACAGGAACGCAGACACTGAAGAGTCCCCACGGCCTAGCACAGTTTGTTTCCATGGTAAAACAGGATATTAAACTATTAAACCCTAGAGTAGACAGTCTTAGCAGGATTAAAGAGGGGCTGGTACGTCTTGAACATTAACACAACGTTAGCCCAGAAAAGAAGCAATTTATACCTGCTAAGGCAGGAAGAAGACTGGAAGAGTCATTTTCTTTTACTGTGGGACCACAGGGGTTGGTCACCTCTGTTTTCACAGGAATGTTATTCACAACCCCATGAGTTCTTACCAGTCCCATGTGCCTATTTTAATAATAAAAAAACAACAACAACAACAAAACCTGGCAGGATGCTAGGAGTGTTTGGACAAAGTAGTCTTAAAGAGACTTGGTATTAGGTGTTCAAGACCAGGCTGGGTCTTGAACCAGACAAGCCTTTGAGCAGTCTAGTCTAATGGGAGGTGTCCCTGCCCACAGGCAAGGGGGTTGGAACTAGATGATCTTTAATGTCCCTTTCATGCCATACCATTCTACGATTCTATTACATTTCACAAATGAAAAAAAAACCAACAAAAAAACAGTGCAAACAGTACGACTTTCACTTTTTCATATTCCAAGCAGAACAATGGGTTTCCCAGCCTCCCCAGAGCAGCAGTGTGACACTCAGTCACAGCCACCATCCCGGTGGCATGGACCCACAGCCATCAGCTGCCTGCGGAGCAGATGGAGTCCCCTTCAGTACTGAACCCCAGCCCCACCAGCTCAGGGGGAGCCCCCACACTGCACTGGGCATCACAGAATCATAGAATCACTAAGTTGGAAAGGACCCACTGGATCATCAAGTCCAACCATTCCCATCAATCACTAAACCAGGCCCCTCAGGACCTCGTCCACCTNGCTAAACAACTCAAGCTCTCTTAGCTGTTCCTAAGACTTGTTTTCTAGCCCCTTCACCAGCTTCATCACTCTAACAATGTCCAACAAACCCTCCTCAGCAAGCCCCTGTGGTCCCTCAGAAACAGGAGGGTTTGGCCAGGCAGCATCATTGCTCAGCAGCCACGGTGACAAACAGCATCAATACTGAGTGACAGAGGAATCCATTGATCAACCGGTCCCTGTCACAGAAGGGTTCCCATCATAGAATCATAGAATCATCAGGTTGGAAGACACTCACTGGATCATCGAGCCCAACCATTCCTATCAAACACTAAACCATGTCCCTCAGCACCTCATCTACCCATTCCTTAAACACCTCCAGGGAAGGTGAATCAACCACCACCCGGGGCAGCCCATTCCAGCACCTAACAACCCTTTCTGTGAAGAATTTTTTCCTAATGTCCAGCTTGAATCTCCCCTGGCAGAGCTTGAGGCCATTCCCTCTTGTCCTGTCCCCTGTCACTTGGGAGAAGAGGCCAGCTCCCTCCTCTCTACAACCTCCTTTCAGGTAGTTATAGAGAGCAATGAGGTCTCCTCTCAGCCTCCCCTTCTCCAGGCTAAACAACCCCAGCTCTCAGCCGTTCCTCTGAGGGCCTGTTCTCCAGCCCCTTCACCAGCTTCATCCAACATCTCCTTGCTGCTGCTCGAAGGACTGTCCATTCACACACCGAGCCCCCCCCCTCAGCTGACGCCGGTGTCGGTCCGAGGCGGCATCTCCCCGAGCATCTGACGCCCTGCACAGAGGGGCGAAACCAGGGCATCAACAGCTGCCATGTCCGGTCCGGTTTGGGATTTTGGCGAGCGCTGGCGGTGCCCTCAGGACGTGTCAAGGCAGAACAGCTCCCTCATCATGCTACTCCCAGCATAACTTTCATCCAGGGCAGCCTTCGACGGATCCACCATTACCACTGTCCCCACGCCCGCGCTGCCTCCGCAAGCACGCGGAAAGCGGTCGAGCCCAGCAAGGGATGGGGGGGGATCGGGGCGAAGCTCCCTCCCCAGAGTGGGCATGGTACGCTCCGCTGGCAGGAGGAGGGAAAGGGATTGGCAGTGGTACGCTCCACCTGCGGGGGGAGGGAGACGGTGCCACCCCCACGGGGCGGGCCTGGTACGGTCCGGCGGCGGAGCGCGGTTCCCGCCTGGGGCCGTGAGGCGCGGCGCGGGGCTCGGGGTGCAGCCTCTCGGCGGTGTCTGAAACCCGGTGAGGGGCTGGGGTTCACCCCGCTTGTGGCGGCGATGGCTTGGGTCTTTAAACTGTGTTTTCGGAGCAGCGGTCGGGGCAGCTCCCGGTTTAAATACATTCACGTGGGATGATGATGTGACCGAGAGCAGCCCTGCAGAGAAGAACTTGGGGTGCTGGTCAATGAAAAGTTCGACATGAGCCTGTGATGTGTGCTCGCAGCCCAGAAGGCCGACAGTGTCCTGGGCTGCATCAAAAGAAATGTGGCCAGCAGGGAGAGGGAGGTGATTCTGCCCCTCTGTTCCTCTCTTGCGTGACCTCATCTGGAGTGTTGTGTCCAGTTCTGGAATCCTCAACATTAGAAGGACATGGAGCTGTTGGAGTGGGTCCAGAGGAGGAGTACGAGGATGATCAGAGGGCTGGGACGCCTTCCCTGTGAGGACAGGCTGAGAAGGCTGGGGTTGTACAGTCTGGAGAAGAGAAGTCTACAAGGAGACCTTATAGCAGCCTTCCAATGCCTGAAGAGGTCCTACAGTAAAGCTTGAGAGGGACTTATCACGAGGGCATGGAGTGATTGGGTGATGCTTTCAACTGGAAGGGAGAAGATTTAGCTTAGACATAAGAAATTCTTCACAATGAGGGTGTTAAGGCACTGGAACAGGTTGACCATGGAAGTTCTGGATTCCCCTCCCTGAAGTGTACAAGGCCAGGTTGGATGAGGACTTGAGCAGTCTGGTCTGGTGGGAGGTGGTGTAGAACAGTTTGCATTAGGAGGGACCTTAAAGATCATACAGTTCCCATGCCTTTGCCATGGGCAGGGACACCTCCCACCAGACCAGGCTGCTCAAGCCATTATGTACCAAATACTGTAGTTCAAAACAGGGGTGGGAAACTTAACAAAAATGCCTTTGGATGACATAACATATATAACGATAAGATACACAAAAAGAGAAGTGATTAGTTTTTCTTCTGGAAAACTGCAACATATTAGTTTTAATTTAATGTTTCAGTTCAGCAGGAGCTTTATTCCCAGTGGCAAAGTTGCCCAGTGCTGCCAAGTGCTGAGCACATCCTGTGTTCTGAGAAAATAAATGATGCCATGGAATAAGGAAACACACTAACGAAACAACACACAACACGGCATCTCCATGAACTGGCACACTCAGTCAAAATTTAGAGGGTAAGACACAGCTTTATGAGCATGATGTAAAGGAAAAGGGGCTGAGAAATAGGTAAAATACAGCTTATGATAAGAACTGGAAAGATTCAGGCTTTGCATTCACAGTGTATGTTTAGATTATCAACAAACAGAACATTAAGATATGTAATTATACAAGATTGAATGTCCTGAATAAATAGCTTAAATTCCACTTTAACATATAATTGCACTGAAATAATGGAAGTAAATAAGAATGCAAACTTTGTAAAAAAACCTACTAACTTAACTTAGAATCATTAGTTCCTTAATGTTACATATTTTGTTTAAAACTTTTGATTAAAAAAGGTAAGTTAATCAGTTTTAGCTAATGAATTAGTTTTAGTTCCTCTGAGGCAACGGTGGATACAAGAGAAAAATGAGTGTTAAGCACACAGAACAAGTATCTATCTTACTGCTTTGTTAAAGAAGTTATATACACACAAAGACTAGTATATATTGAGTGATTGAGAAAATAATTCAGTTAGTTACATTATTTTATTTCCTGCTTTGTAGTTATTCAATTACGTATCTATTTCCCTCTAACTTTACTGTAGGTATTTCTGTCTGGAAACCCATTCCATTTCTGGGTACTGCATGCATTCTAGCTTCTGGTTTGTCTCTCATTGCAATTTTTTGTTATTCATAAAAAAACAGTCCATACATTGTCATGTGGAAGCAATGGTTTTGTCTGGCATACATAGCTTATCTGGTTTTGGAATATTTTTTTTTTTTTGGTGGAGCCTGAGGTTCCAAGACAGTTTAGATATTTTTAGGAGCATTCATACCTGTGTCTTTCAGGTCCACCTCTGTTAAATGTTCTCCAAGTAGAATTTCTACTAAAAATAGGATTGTGTTCATAATCTGGAGTTGTATGAGTACTTTTCAGAATACTATCTTTTTACTCTTATGGAAAGGTTTATGTGTTGCAGTGTGTCAACACTGATAATAATGCAAATTGTTTATGAGAAAATGTGAAAGTAACTTGAAGCCTGCATACCTGCATGGTTAAGTACTGAAGCATCTACATAGGTAAAAGATCTAGGTCTTGCATGGATGTGTGCCAGGTAAAATCTCATTTACTTAAGTAACATTTTTTAGGTTAATAAAACTTAGCAGAATTCATCTCTTGCCTCTAAAATATGCATAGCAGAGAATGAGTAACTGGTTCACTGGATTGAATTTCTGACTATTAAAGTGAGGGCAGGAAGACCAATCTGTTTCAGCAGACTATCTAAAGAGAAATTAGTCATATGTTTTAAAAGCATCCTCTGTGCAGACTGCAGTTATATTTAGATAAAATTACATCTTTTTGTCTATAGAAGTGGATTCAGGGTTTGTTTTTTAATTGCAGAAAAAAAGTCGAAATTCGACTGTAATAGTTTGATAGGCTTTTCTTGGGCTTTCTGACATTCCCTGTGTTTCCTAGAAATGGAAGATCTTAGGTTGCTTGAAGTTCAGCTTCATCTGCAGAAAATAGTTTTAATTTAAAAATATGTTATTTGTTCAGCTTCATGTGTGCATATGAAATCTTTCGACATAATATGAATGAGAAATACATTAATTCATAGATCTGTTTTTTATAGGTACCGTGGTCATTGGATTATATGGTCCAGAAATAAATGAATGATAGCAATTAAGAAACAATGAAGAAAACCAGCGTGGTGAACCTTGACAGACTTTTGGATAACTATTCGGAAATAGAAAAAGTAAGTGAAGAAGGTAAAACATACAAAAACTGATGTCTATAAATATTTTGTGACCTTTTAATAAGCTTTTCAAGTGAAAATTTCTTCTAAGGGATATCAGTTTATTCTTTATTAACATGCCCTTAATACCAGCTTTCTTTGGAAGGTGTTCATATTGACTGTCTCTTGGCGTGACGAGTGACTTCCAAGGAGCCTGGGAAGCCTCTGTTTCTGTGCTAGAATTGTAGTGGTGCAGAGGCCAATTTTGGCTTCTCAGGAAAAGGCAAAAAGCCACTTCTTAGGAAGTGTCACTTTGTATCAGACGCTGCTATTTAAGACAACGTCACACGGCTTTGCTGGAGTGCCCTTTCAGAAATTGATCCTTGTTCTAAGAAAGAGTCATTGCCATAGCAGGAGCATCTGTTCTTATATTCCATATGCATTGAGCTCTGTTTATCTTACTTATACGTTAGACTCATTTTGTCAGGCCCTGTGGTGATTTCCTGAGCAGTAAAACCATACCAGAGATAATATTAAAAAGGTACCCGAAATAAATATAGCCCTTCTCATGGAAAAAGCATGTTGTACCAATTCCTGTTCGCACTCATCTCTCATGTCAGTGCTGAGTAAGGTCATTGACAACCTCATGTGTAAAGTAGTAGAAAGAACCTGGCTGAAGATTGATCAAGACTGTGGACTACGGAAATGAGAAGAAACCAGTTTATAACTAGGGACGTAAGTTGGCCCTCAGTGCTGCAGAGTAGACTCAAATAGCCTATGCTCCCAAGACTAGCGTTACTCATTTAAGTAATGACAAATTATACAGGTTTCTGACTGCAGTGTTGTGAAATTTTAATTTAAAAATCAATATTTAAAACATAAATCAAGAGATATGCTGAGGTATATAAATAAGTAATAAGTATTTTCCAATTTTCTAGAAAATATCTGAAATTAATGAAGCAAATAACTTACTGGTTCTTCAGCTGGAAAAATGTAACAGGCTACTAACAATAAGTCAATCAAAAGAAGAATCAGTAAAAGAAGGTAGGTCACTTTTTTTTAAAATGGTATGGGTTTTGCACATGTTCAGGAAGTTCTGAGAAATACTTCCATTATTTTCAGTCTGATAAAGTACAAAACTGTAATATCAAGAATCTGAGATACTGTGTAAATAACAGTGATACTTAATCTTGGACCACGTAATAAAGTCCATCTCATTTGCATAAACTTTAATCCACAAGTATATCTAGAGAAATACCTTAAAGTAGCTATTTTCCTGTGATGTTAATATCCATCCATTTTAAGGGATTTTTGAGTGCATGCAGTACCTATGAAAGAAAATATTTCCTTTTGTATTTTCATTCATTTTTTCCTCTACTGTTTTTCTTTAGGTACTGTTATATCATTTTTCAGGGAAAAAGCAGGGAAAAGTGTTAGCAGGGAAAGGGAGAGGATCAAATGAGTTTGGTATACCTGATGATGTTGTGCCAATTATTTACCTTGTCATTATGCCAGATGTTTACCTTTCACTTGAGCTTCTAGTGAGCTCCCACTGTTTATAAAGCCAACGTTTTTCAGCAAACTAACATCAGTAGTTTTTCTTGAAGTGCTATCCTGTGAGTTATGTTAATCCACAAGCAGCTCAGATGTCTGTATAAAAGAACAGGGTCACCATCTGGGACTAGTATGGTCAGCACTGACATTGTTGTGCCCCCAGCTAAGCTGTTCCATTGGTATCAATATAATAATTTACCTGGTCACCAGAAATGTTTTGCCCAATGAGAAATTAATGAGATGCATTCCTGAATATGTATTTTGCTGCCTTCTGAAATGTCAGAGTTTACGGGTAATTGGAGAAGGCATGCCAGACTGGAGGGGCTGGTGCTCCAAGATGACATAGAGAACTATATCTTAGTTGCTTGTGCATTTTGGTTTGTTTAGGGAGAATCTGATAGCCCAGTTTGGGTTTTTTACTATATTTTCCCTGTACCATGCTGATTGGGATATTGAAGTTCTAGTATTCCTCCAAATTTTGCTCATATAAATGGATTGTGTAAGGACCCTGGGTATTGATGGAATCTCAATGTTTTGTTGTGTCTAGGCATTTGTTTAACTCCTGAAGGACTAAAAAGCTGTCCAAAGTGGTTATACTTCTTACCTGTGTGAGATATAATCCCTGAATAGGTCAGATTAAACAATGTGACAGCTCATTTTGTGTTTATAATGTCACCATCAAGATTTTATCTGAGTGACATTTCCAATTTGGTTATAAAGTATAAGGAATAGCATTATAATCCTTCAAGGTTGAGTTCAATTAAGCTGACACCACTTTTCTAAGTTTATTCCTTAGGCTACGTTTCTGTTAATGTCAGCTTTACTGTGATCTGTTTGAATTGTTTTTCTTTTACTTTGTACAGCAGGTGTCATTATGGTGCTAAATAGTTATGAATAGCAATAGTAGTTAATATTATAAGGATTCAGCTGTTCAATGGAAGCTAGATAATGGAATGGCATTTACAATTTTATAGGTGGGAATTATAAGTTTCCACATCCTAACAAAAAAGTTGCCAAATGAAAGAGGAATTAAAGAGAAAATGTCCTACTTAGCATAGATTTGTGGTTGCTTATCCTTCTGTAGTTTGCAGAGTTGCTTAAAGGTGCATCTTTTCATAGAAATTTGGTTCTGACAAGTCAGCTTGCTAGAATTTAAAGAACAGGGTAGGAATAAACTTAGTTTGTTGCTGGAGCGAGATTATCAGCTGGTTTCTCTTAGGTATTTGCTGGGACTTGAATAATTTAGCATAATCCAAAAATAATTTTGAAAAGTGAGTGAGTGAGTGAGTGAGTGAGTGAGTGAGTGAGTGAGTGAGTGAGTGAGTGAGTGAGTGAGTGAAGCTTGCTAATGTGCTAATATGTTTAGTTCTGCCAAGAATCTCATGATACAGAATGACAAGTGATAAAAAGTGGAGATGAAAACTAGTAGCAGTGCACTTGGGAAGCATTATATATAAACAGTGGCTGGCCCTAGTTGGCTGCTTCTCAGGAAAGAGATCTTAGTGTCCTTCTAGACATTTCTCTGAAAATATCAGGTCAAAGAAGCAAACACAGTGAGTAGGCTTGATTGTGGAGGAAGAAGAGAAATAAACAGCATGTTCCTGTGAAGTCCATGATTTTTGTGTACTGCTCTGATCCTCACATTTCAAAATGGCCACAGCAGAACTAGAAACATAACAGAAAAGGTGGCAAGGTTTGGTATTGCAAGGGAGAGGCAAAGAACTGGGAGTCAGGAACCAGTCACGTAACAAGGCCCACAGAAGCAGGGGCTTCACCAGCTGAGACTCACTCCGACTATCGTGGTGCAGGCCTAGTGAGGGCTGCCAGAGTTAGCCAGAATTCCATATTACCAAGCAAGTACGTAGTGATGGAAAAGGACCAAGGTCAAAACAGGAGTCAGGATGAGTTTCAGTAACAAGGGCCAGTCACGGTCTAGTGTTTATTGGCAGGTCCCCAGTGATGAGGCAAGTCTGCAGTCAAGCCAGGAAGTCACTCCCTAAATTGTGTCCAGGGCCTAGATCTACAGATATTTGGCTGCAACACAGCTGCAGTATAGCTTAAGGTGGGCCAAGGGCAAAAGCCTCAGCTTAAAAACCTTGCCCAAGGGAAGCAGGGGCAGCCATTTCTGGATCTCCTTCAAGCCTTCTTCTAACAGCTGAAGCTGTACTCAGTTTCCATGTTGGCTTTGAGCCCAGCCAGACACCCAGAAGGTGGCTGGAGGATAATGGACTTGGGACCCTCACAGGTCTGGTTACAGTTTTGGAAAATCTGAAAGAAGACCTTAAGCTGACAGTAAATTTTTCAGCCTGAAGAGAAAGAAGAGGGCTGATGTGACTCAAAGCTGTAAAACTATGAATGGCATAGAGAAAGTGCATAGGGGATGACTATACTTTTTTTATTGTAGTAGGAGAACTAGATGGAAGTTAAACTTTTTGATTTATTTAAAGCAAACAGAAGGAGAAATTTTTCCATACATTACAAAATAAAGTTGTTATATCAATTCCACAGAAGCTTGTGGATAGCAGAAATATAGATTTGTCTAAAAAGATTAGAAAAATTAGACAATGCAGAACAGTCATTCAGAAATGGATCAAGAGGCCTCATTATTGACAAAAGCATAGGGGAGAGGGTTTATAAAAATAGATTTTTTAAAAAGGAAAAGGTGGACAAAATTAAGAAATTATTCTTGGCTTTAAATGTATGCGATCAAAGATACCAGTGAAAATAAAAGAAACAACTCCGGAAATCAGAGCTGGGATGACTGTACCAAGGACTGTGGATATAGAATGTAATGAAAATAGATGAAAATCAGAAGAGATGTGAGTTTTGTAAATAGAAGTGCCTCAATTCAATGAGATAAGAAGGAAATTATATGAGAAGATAGTTATGCTAACGTAACTGAAGAGAATGACCTCTGGAGCTGTTTTGAAACACACTATAGGAAAAAAAATTGTGGCTAGCCAAAGTCCAAATAAAAATACCAGAGCAATCAGCATGAAATATGAACTAAAGTTTTGGTAGCAGGGATATTCAGGAAAAAAAGTCTTAATAATATTGAAGTCATAATAGTTGTACAAATTCATACAGGGATAGATAGGAAGCAGACGTATTGGAAGCCAAGGTTTCTGGTCATTAAGAGAGATTGAAGAGCTGTTAGTAGCTGCAATTAAAAAACATGAAAAGCAGGAATTTGGAACAACTTGAGTCTAACAAGAGGTGGTTCTGAAAGCTACTTGATGATGAAGTAAAAAGTAAATGAGAGATGTCAAGGGGGCAGAATGTATATAGAAAGATACATGTATATAGTTAAGACAGTTGTCATAACTGATTTATTAGGTTAACGAGCTTACCAGTAAGGTAAACATTTAAAGTGTCATGGCAGAAAGTGCTTATTAGTATATATTTTTGAACTGTATTCATTAGTGGTGATCAGAAAGCAGAGTTTCACAAAATACCTTGGACAGTAAATTGCTATAACCTGCAGTGGACCCTGTCAGATGAGCCTTCAGCTATGACATTACTGGAGATCAGCAGTGACTGTAATATTAAAAATATTTCAAAAGGACATTACACTTGGTGTAGTGATTATAAATTATACTGAGTATATAACGTTTCCAAAGCATTTAACTTTTTTTCATTTTGAAATGGGTCTAAATGGTCTTTGCATCTTTATTGACTTCTCCTGCAACATTGACCCTTCAGGAGAGTTAATAGCATACTGTGTATTGAGAATCAAGGGCACTAAGTGTAGTGTGTAATAGTTCAATTCCTTGTAAAACCTGCTTGAAAGTCAAACCACTCTGGAGTTAAAAAACCACTCTTTATTATTTTGATGAGGTTATAGAGAGGTCCTGTGCAAAACTGGAGAAGGTGCAAGAGACCAAATGTAGCAGTGATACTTCCTCTTAATCTAGCCACAGTTATCCTAGCAGACTCTAGTTATGAGAATGGCTTTTATACAGTTATTCTGCCAGCTGTGGCTTGGAATAAAATATTTATCCTAGCCAGGCTGCTCCCCAGAACCCAGCTCAGACATGTTTCCTGAAAATATCATTTGGGCCAAGGGCAACAAGGATGGCTGGATTTTGACCGCTATGTTGATTTCTTGATGAACAGTGTCAGCACACAGTCATGATGTACACTTACAAGTTGAAGAGCATTCTAAAATTCATCCTATGACAAATTTAACACAAAAGCAAGTGAATTTACAGGCTAGGTAAGCAACTCAGCCTTTAGGATGTAAAGCTCATTGTTAGACCTCAAGGCAATTCACAGAATAGCTAAGTTAAAATGAGATACCATGTGCTGGTGCATGGTTCCTTCACCCATTATTCCAAATAAACAGAAGGGCAGAAAAAGCCCTATGGAAGGAAAAGCTCTTGTTCTGCCTGCTGTGAAGGGTTTGTGGCTAGTGACAGTGGGGTAGAGGAAGTGGAATTTTATACTGGCTGAAGAACTCTTGGTTAGTGTGAAATAGGAACAGCATTTCACACCCCAAGAAATCCCGAACACATGTAAATGAGAACCTGAGGGCTCCTTGATGTCCTTGGTTGTCAGACGTTTCTCTCTAGAATTGTTTAAGGTAAGACTGGGAATTCTGAAGGAAATGCAAAGGAAGAAGCCTAAAACTCCAGGAAGAGAGGAATGGAACACTTTAACCAAAGACAAGGTGGGAGAAGATGAGCAACTGGGCAGCTGTATCCATGTTCTGAATGGTCATAAATGAGCTTTGTTTTGTCTTGATATGTTCTTTGCTTAGTAAAGGTGAGGTTTAGTACCACATTTTTGGTGTAGTGTAAATTATTGACCATCCACTTAAAACAGACACACGTCTGGCATTCTTATTTTCTGCTCCTAAGTTTTTCTGTAGTGACTAAATGCATTCTTGTGGTGCAGGCTACGATTCTGAACTAAAATTTACTGTAGTTTTTTAAAAGAAAACCCACTGTGGAATTCTTATGGTAGCATACACATCCTCAGGACTATGTATTTGTTGACTGGTTGTTTCAAAGGTGTTAAAGGAAAAAGGTGTTGCTGTAATTGCTGTGTTAAAAAACTCCAGTGGCTTCAATTATAAATGCAGATGGAAGAAACTGCAACAAATTATAGATATTAAACAGGGAAAGAACATTCAGGCTGTTGAGTCTTTTTGCATGTAGGGAATATTCTTTACAGGGAAGCAACCATACAAAATCAATATCAAATGCTACATAGGTGATGCACAAACCTGCAACTTTTTTTTACTTTTTCTTCTTTAATGTAGGTAAGCAAAACCTGTGAGTTCCCAGGAATTTTTTTCATCAGTCACAGCTATAACTACATAAGGAATTTTCCAAGATACGCCCTTTAAAAATAAGGAAGATAAGCAGATGTTCTCGGGACCAGACAAATGAGTGACTTGTACTTAGAGTGCTGAGATTCATTGTAAAACTAGCTTTTGTTTACTCAAATACATAGATGTCTTTCCAATTTGCGCACAAATTATAGGCAGTTTTGTTTATTTCTGTACATTTGCAAGGAAATTTTTAGTAGAACTAGTTAGTACAAACGGGCATGGTAGCCTAATGCTTGCGACTTTGAATAGGACTTCGCAAGTCCTTTTGAGCCAATACGGGAACTGAGGGGAAGCGATGTTCCTGTGCTGTTCGTGTGCCCTCTACTGTTTTTTTGGAAGCATAGAATGGGAGAATGCAGCCGGCTAACGTTCTCGGCCAAATGAAAAGCTGACTTGACGGAGGTATAGACTAAAGGTCAAAAAGATTGACTGGAAAACTGAATCTCTGAGCTTAATTAATCTTCCCGGCTCTGTTATTTTGCAACATATTCTTAATTATAGGATCTGCAGTTTTCAGCAGAGCTTTAGTCTTATGAGACATGTAGCTGTTATTTAGCATGCTTTATCTGCTGCAGAAATTAAAAGTTATTAAATGCAGAAACTGAGCGCTGTTCTGGTAGTAGAAAGAAAAGTTTTAAGAGTCGGCAGTCTCAGTTTTAGTGTCCCCAGTCTTAAAATATTTTATAACAGCACTGATAAGGTGGCAAAGAACAAAAGGGATAAAAATAGCATTTCATGAAGACCAGATGTTTTATTACAGGCAGTCCGTATGGTGCTCAAATATTAAAAGTAAAATTAAAAAAAACAAAATTATAAAATACAAATATTTAAACTGATAACAAGTTGCATGCTTATACATGTGCTCACATATAATGGCTTTGTTTAAGATGAGATAATAGGGATCTAGGAACATATTCTAAACCTTCACATTTATGTAGAGCAGCAAGATGAATTTGAATACAAACTAAAAAGGAGGTGAGAAAAAGCAGTGGGTGGATAATGTTGGTCTTGGCAAATATGCTGTCAGGAAGTAAGCTTAATTTTCATTAATTATATCAAATTGCTGCAATGCTGATATGGAAGACCTCCATTATTTCCCAAATAGCAGTAACATCTTTGTTTTCTGGCTAGAACCAGAAACGAAATAATTTTATGAAATTGATCATATTTATTAATAAAATTGTTTTTAATGCATCATCAAAGTAAAAGCTAAAATTAAGCAGTAACAATGTAATAGTATGAATTATTTCTGTAGTCGATAAGAAGATTCAGACTAATGTTTAATTTAGATAATTATAAAATATTTGAGAAATTTTTATAAACAAAATATAAAATTAAAATTATTAAGAAATTGTTTTAAAATACTGAATTTTTCATTTCTTTTAGAATGCGTTACTCTACAGAATGTGATAAAAGGTCTAACACAAACCATTGAAAACCAATGTAATGTGAAAGGTAAACACAAAATTGTTCTTACATATACTGTACTGTGCTGTAATTTAGAATTAGCAGGCTTTTAATTTTGTTGTTTATATTTACTGTTTATTTTTCAGAGAAACTCAGTGGCAGCCAAATAGAAAGGGGAAAAAAAATATCTAAAATCAACCCTGTGCAGATTTTGGTGGACTGTGTGCTTAATGAATATCTGTTACTATTATCCTACCTAGAATCCACATGTAGAAGTTCTGCCTCAGTGAGGTTTTTTAATTAATAGTTGGACTTTAAATTTATTTCAGCATACCATAGGCAATTTTACAGAAAACAAGAAAAGTATCATTCAGCTATTGGACCATAGACTCTCAAAGCATTTATGCATATGTTTTATTACTTCATAAAACTAGAGTCCTAATCCTCAGTTTAATGTTGCTAAGACTTTCACTCTTACCCATAAATACTTGCCAAACACTCATTGCTATTCTAAAATAAAATATATAAATATTTGCTATATCTTTGTGCCAGAATTTATCTGTATACCATGCAGTTAATTTTATGGCCCTTGTGTGTTCAAGACATGTTAGTGTAAATATTAATAAATCTCTGAAAACTGGAAGTATAGGGCTGCTTTTAATAATCAAAGTGACTTTCAATAGTCAAAAGCATTATCAGCTTTTTCTAAATTCTGTTTTTTATATACTACTTTCTGAACTTTGGGGGAAAAGTACTTTAAAAGTTGCAGATTCTAATTCAAAACTGCTGTAGACATGATAATAATAATTTCTGAGACAAAGAACTTTGCAGCTAGATTTTTTTAACCAGTTTTCAGAAGGCTAAAATACAGTTGAAAGTAGTAATACCTGTCAAATATTGTGTATAAACTATGAGTTTTCTTGTTAAATAAAATGGAGACTGAGATTATGAGTTCTATAAATTATGATTATCATGCCTACAAAAAAGTTTCTTAAAGTTCAGACAAGTGAAAAAATGAAAGTAATTTCCTTATTCTGCTTCCATGCTAGTAACACTGTCAAAATGTACTTTCGGTGTATCATATATGTTTTTTATTTATGTAGATGAAAATGATAGACTGAAGGATACCGTTCACATCTTGGAAGAGAAATTAAAGGCTTGTGAACAGGCAAGTCACAAATGATCATTCTTTAGGCAGAGAAATAATATTTTATCTCAAATGTAGCAGTTAATATATCTTTACATTCTCTGATTTGCTACTGATACCATTATTGTTGCCCTTTCCATAACACTTATTGGGTGTAAAAAGAGAAGAGTTGTTCTTACTTCAGTATCAATATGAGAATTTGTTAGAGGGACTAAGAGTACAAAACTAAGTTTTTTAACTGTATTTAGGTTTAAATTGAACTTTACATCCTCAAATCTAATCCCTTGCATTAAAATAAATTTTTATTTGGAAATAAGATTTTTATATTTGTTATGTCAGTTGTACTGCAAGAGAATCAAGAGTTGTCTGAATTTTGTCTTTAGTTTCTTCGGGAGTAAATATTATGAAGGTAATAAATCTCTATCTTTTACCTCTGTGATAATCAATTCCATTTAACACCTTTCTACTTTTTGCTTGTGCTACGATTGCAGATATGTTGACTATATAGGACTGTGAATCTCACTGCCGATATTAGTTGCCAGTATTTGTACAAAGTTTGAGCTAAAGTTAAATTTTTATACCAATAGAGCTGTTATCTTGACATGGGAAAATTGTGATTCTGTACATTATATCCATGTATGGGCATGGTGGAACTGGCTGTTGCTGTCCTGAAGGCACTGACTTTAGTATGTCTGTGTATACTATTACCACCAAGCAGTAACCACCTTTGTGGGTGCCTCCAAGCACGGTTGTGCTGAGTGGCTACCTACCTTGTCAAAAGGCACTGACAAGAGCTTGGAGTACGAACCTCTGCACTGGCAGCTACAGCCACATCCTTGCTAATTCCGGAGTAGTTATTGGAACAAACTTAAAATAAAAACTCTACGCTTGAGTAACAGTGTCAGCAGCATCGCTACTGCTGCTATCACTGGTGTTTCTTCTGTTTCCAGTATGAAGTTGTAGAATCTTTGGTGTAAGTAATATTAACAAAATGCATACATAAATACGACTTTTTGTTATATGTTCGTACAGTCAAAAATCCAGAGTAGTAAAGCTGTCATCACTTAACTAACTGCAGCATTTTATCATATCCTGGACTGGGGAAAGGAGTATTGTTTCTCCCTTTGCCTGTTCTCCAAATAAGTACAGTTCCTAATTTTATATTAACGGATATCTGTAATACAATGAAATCTGCTATATTTTTCATCCAGGCACTTCAAACAGATTGTTTAAAAAGTAATTGGGCATTTTGCATTTACTAGATCAAAGATAAAACAAGTAGTGACTTGCAGAGCACTGTACATTCTTATATGAAATGTACTTTGCAGAAGGCTAGTAGAACAGAAACCTTAAGATTTTTATTAGAGTTTTTATATTTGCAGGAATACAAAGATGAGATTGAGAAACTTATGACAGAAATGAAAAACAAAGAGGAAGACCACAAATTGGAAATAACACAGTTGAATTGTGACATAAGAAAACAATGTAAGTTCTCTGAAGACTGGCTTTCAAGTATTTTTAACATATGTTTATTGCTTGAATTCGTTTTTGCTTGAATTAAATGGGTCTCTTGTGAAATATTGACCTGTTCAATAAAGTTTTAATATTTGGAGAATTATGTTATTTTCCACCTATACATGTTCTATAATCATCATATTTTGTGTACTGTATTACTAGTTGAATTAAAAGAAGAGGAGTACAGAGAACAGAAGGAGAAAAAAGAACTGGAAATATTAGAACTAACTAGACAGCTGAAAATTCAAAATGAAGAGAAACAGAATGAAATAATTAAACTGCAGATAGAGGTATGCATTACAAAGCTGACCTAAGATCTATTGGGTGTTGTGTAAACTTAGAAAAGACCGTGTAGTGAAATATGTTAGAATTTAACAAAGTAATATGATGGAATCTAGGGAACTTAAATTTCTCTTCACAAAGATCAGTTGCCTATGCTGCCTTCCATAACAGTATCTCTGTCGCTTCTGCTCAGGAATCAAGATCTGCCTACTGTAAACAGACAGCGACATTTGCTGTGTTCTTGTTTCAAGTTATGTTATTTTGAGAATTTTGCTAGTTTTTGAGCTATAAAATGGTTCACCAGTGTGTTCCGCTTATTTTTATTCATTTTAATTTCTGAATGGTGGAAGATGTATTTGTTTGTGAACTTCCAGGAGCTTTAAGTTTTCTAATCCTGCAGACATTTGAGTCACAGAATTCAGCATGTATATCATGCCTCAGGATTTAAAACATTCTCGTGACAGAAACAATTCAGGAAATAATTCAAACCTTTTACATACCAAAAAAAGAAAAGAGGTCTGAAAGTATATGGGCTTAGCTATCCTTTAAAGGTGAGGGAAGGATGATGGCTTCAGAGATTTTTAGCATACTCTGCACTTTCTCCAGCAGCCAAGCAGCTGTAGAGCTTTCCATAAGTTTTTAAGTAGTTGTTTTGTTTGTCTAAAAGTATTTGGTTTATCATGTTTGTACTATTTACCTTTTTTGCAATATTTTGAGGCATTTTTTGAAGAAATATGACTTGTAATTGCATCATTTTTTAAATACACTTAAGTACCTTGATTTTCCAAGGATTAAATAGTAGATAAACTTGCTATTACTCTTCCCATGTACAAAAGCCAATTTAGAAAAAAAAAGTCAAAATTATACTTTTATTATTTAACATGCTTTTTTTCACGTTGATTATTAATGTTTTGTCTTTTCCTGGTTCTTTCAGTTCAATGCTAAATTAGCAAGAATCCAGAATAAAACAACAAAATCATTTTCAGATGCTTCTGTCTTGCCACAAAGTATCTATCGAAGGGTATGTTCCTCAATAGCCCTAGTGGGCAGATACTAAATTGTGTTACAGCCTGCTTCAAACAGAAGCAGCAGTTCCCAGGGGTTTTGCTGTGTTTGTTCTCTAGAAAAAGGGAGTTTGGGATGGATTTTGATGTGTTATGGGTCCATCTTACTCACTCTCCCATATGTCCCTCCCACCTCTAAGACAACCAATTTCATCTCTGTGTTGATGTTGATACAGCCAAGGTTCAATAACAAAAGCCCACGTGTAGTGGTTTTAGTACAGAATTGCTAAGCTGGGAACTTACGCTAGAACTGACATAAATTATATATGTGTAGTATTTGGTTTGTAGGCTAGGGCCTTAGGGTCTCACAAAAATAGGATTCTAGGGAAATAATTTTGTGACATAAAATGCCAAGGAAAATATTCTATTAGAATATTTCTCAGTAATAGCATACTGTACTGTTACATAGTTCTACATGGTGTTTAACAATTAAAGCCTTTGATTTTTTTTACAGAAACTCCAGCATCTCCAGGAGGAGAAAAACAAGGAAATTGAAATTCTTCGAAACACCATAAGAGACCTAGAGCAACGTCTTAATAAAGGCCAAGACCTGCACCTCAAACGGAGGCGATTTTGAGTAAATAATACAAACTTCAGTGGTACATACAATGAGAAATATAACATCATATTTAAAACTGTGCACCAGGAAGTAAAAACAAGGTCTGAATACAGAATATTTTTATTTGAAAACGTTCTTGCCAAATGTTCCGAGGACATGCATTCTGTTTATATTCAAGGCTACTTTCTTGCTTTTCAGTGTTCACAATAAAGAGATTCAGGTTTTGTAGGAGTAATAATTTCCCTATTAAACCATCATTAATTATGGTGTACACTTTCAAAGCAGTTTTCCTTTCTTGAATATTCTCTTCTTCATTCAGGAATCCTTCAAACAACTACATTTTTACTTCAATCCAGTTAATCAAAGGTTAGGAATGCTAAGGTATAGACAGACACATACAAATGTGAGTGGTATAATACCTTACTAATCAATACAGATTATCAAATTCAGCATTGTTATGAACAAAGTTAACAATTAAACCAAGATTAAATTTGTTCCACCCCTCCTTCTTCTTGATACTGATTCTTTATGAAGAGTTGTTAATACTGCTTCTCACTTAAGGCACACTTTACTGATTTAGTGGGATTTTACAAGCTGTCGTAGTGTGTAGTAAAGGACCCTGATACCACATCTAAGCCACAAAAGTTAAGCATGTAAATCTCCCTTTAAAATAATGCAATTATTGCCTCTATCTTACATTTGAGATAAAAAGAGAAAAAGTTTTCTTGACATGTTCCCTAAGCTTTTCTTGTGCATATTTTGTATCCCCAGGTTAGGAAAAAAAAAAACNAATATATTCCACCTTCTTAATAAAAAATGACTAAATTATCTGTTTTGGTTTTCTTCCATTTTGATTGCAAAACATCAGACAGGAACCCCTAGGTCATAGTTTATGTTCCTGTCCTCACAAATGCAAGCAGAATATTGGGAGAGAAACAAGACAGACAAATTAATCAGGAATGCAGACACCTTCCCACTACAACTGAAAAACAAACTACAGGTCATTTAAATTGCTATAAATTGTGAATCTTTTTACTGATGGAATTTGACAGATATTCCGTAATTCTAAGAGCACTGCTCTAGAAGTGTACTTCTTTGCAATATTTTACCTCTACACACCTGTCAGTAAAATTTTTAACCAGGGGCAATAAAAAACAATTAATCTGCTAATTTTTCCACTTTCACAGCCATATGAATTCAGCTAGTAAGACTCCTTTGCATATTTTAGGTGCTTAGTTTGTTTTTCAGGCTCAGTTTTTTGCCTTCTCCTGTCACTGTGAGGTGTCACTAGTTTCACTTTCTCCTGCTGCTGGTGACTGTCAGGCAGCAGTGTGCAGGCGTCACTGTCAGGATTCAGTGATGTCCTCTGCTAACAGCTGGCCGTGTCACCTACAGGAATTTGGAAGTGCTCCACGACACTGTCAAGTGACAGAATTCCCTAGCTCTTCAAACAAAAGGTGTCGACAGTGGCAGCATCAGCTACTAGAAGCTGTGTCTGATGATGTCTGCCAGTTTCAGGTCAACAGGTTTTTGCAGCTGGTTTTCCCCTTTTTTCATAGCGTTTTATCTTGTGTAATCCCCACACTTTCTCCTGGAGGGGCAGTGTCTACCGGTTCGTGACTACCTATGTGATCATGTCTGTTATGGCCAAAAGCTCTATGACGCTGACTGCTGTGAGAATGATGTCTGTGAGCTTCAGAAGGAATGTGATGGTTCCCTTTTTTGGAGTGATGACTGCCCTCGCGATGGTGGTGGTGTCTGTGTCTGTGTGGGTGATGGTGATGAGAATGTTGACCTGTTGGTTTGGGTTCTATCTCTGTCGGCTCTTCATCTGCTTGCTTAGTGATGTTTTCACATGCACCATCAATATCTGGTTCCTGCAAAACAGAGGCTTGCATTAAATACAAGTCATTATATTTCATTAAACTAGTTGTAAAGTATTATCGTAGTCTTTTTTGCTGAATCTGAAACCCAGTTTTAAATTATTTATTTTACTTTGCTGGAGAAAGATAGGAATGTATCATAAAGAACCTTGGTTTATAGCACCACTGATAATAAGCCAAGTATCTCAATGTAAATTTTGAGGAATTTTAATGCAAAAGTAGTATTCTTTTTCTGGGATCCCTCACATGGCCTGCCCAAATCCTACATTTAGTTGGAAAACTGTATGATGGGATCAAAAATGTGGAATCTTCTCATTCTGTTTGATAATCCTTAAGAGTAGTTCTGATCTGTGGTTACATGCAAAACAACACTACCCTTTTATAATGGTAACAATAATTTGTCAACTTGCATTATCACTTTTTTAAAGTAACTGCTGTATGCTGTGTTTAGACATAAACTAAAAGGAGTGGTAACTCAAACCAATCCTAGGATTTAAAAAAAAGATTAGTGTGTGTTATGTGCCTATCCGTCCCAAAAACAGAGAGTAGCTACTCCAGAAACGGAATTAGCCTTCAAGATTGCACTTAATTTCTGAAAATCATTTGCATTTCTATCAAGGGCCAGAATTCAGTTAATCAGCCTTTTGTAAATTGGACCTAATCAACTTTGAAAACTGTTTAAAAGCTCTCTATCAAAACACATAAAATGTCTAAATTCTAAACTTCTTTTTGGATTAATCACACTGAAATACTAACTTTTTTGTACAGCTCCAAAATCAAATCCAGTTTCCTTTCCTAGTATATATAGAATGAAACAAGAAAATACCGTGTAGGAGCAGTTTCCACACTTGTTTTCACAGTATGCAATTTTAATAGCGTCCTCTACATATCGGAAAGACAGGAAGGAATAGGGTAGGCCCAGATGATACACAAGACGGCCACATCTAAGGAGAGAAGGAACTTTGTGGTTACATAAACATATACCTAAAATTAAGTATCTCTTCTTATCATAGCTTATACTCACATCGATGCACCCACACCGTACATTCCCATGGACAGTGTTTCTGAGCAAGGTGTTTACAGCCAAAACCAGTATCTGCCTTACAAACATTTGCCCACTCCACCACCTCCACCAGGAGCGGCAAGTGTGATTTCTGGGTAATGTCATAACTGTACTGGTAGAAACCTCTAGTTTAGTGGCATTTAGACTGGCGAGGGTACAATCATTACAGACCTATCTTGCAAATGAAGGAGATCATTTGCACAGCAGTACAAATACCCACGTGGTTGTTACATACTTACAAAGACCATCTTAACACAACATAACATGTATTTTGATCAGAATGTACATTGCAGAGCATTTGAATTACTGAGTAGTGTGCGTGAGAGGGCTTTTACAGTGCCCATTTACCCCTTCACTGTCTTTGAGTGTTCTGGATGCACTTGACTGCATGACTTGTACGTTCAACAGAGCTGGAGCAAGTGCACAGGTTGTACACAAGTGCCCCTTGTTAAGCACCACACCTGCCATGTCAATGCACAGACCTCCAGCCTCAGCTCCCTACACATCTGCAACACGTCTAGGACCAGCCACAGGAATAGAATGCATTGCCAATAAAGGCTCAATAAGGATTTAGATCCCTAGAACCGTAATGGATCGTGGCCAAACCAGTGTGAAATCAGTTCAGGTGTAGGTATATCCTATGAGTCAACAGCACAGAGCCCTTCATATCCCGTGGGTCAGGCATTTGGGGCCCCTCCACAGGCTGTCATGACAGCAACCTGCCATAGTTGGGTGTATTTGCTGCTCTAACATGCAATCTCTTCCTAAAGATCATGCCATCGTGTCAAGATTGAAAAATCAGGATTTCAATTTAAAAGTTATCACTGGTTCTGGCAAAACTTATAAATGTCCCATGATCTTATAATCAAAAAGCTACTATCTTCCAAACTTTTAACTTTCACCTAATTTTCCACATGGCTGCATGGCATTCTCAACAACTCCAGTCAAAATGTTTTCATGAGAACTCAAATATTTTTCCCTTTTGATTCTACCTTCACATGCACAGATGTAATATAGTTGTCTGAAAACAAAAAAAGTGTAAGACCAGAATCATGCTATCACATTCTATGCTCAGTTATATTAATATAAATCCTAAGTAATATAAAGGAAAAATTATTTCTCCCAAACTTACTTAAGCAAAAGCAGAACTTTATTTTGTAGCCTCTTTCCAGTAAATGCAAGTGTTTTATTTAGTGCAATTTAGAAGGTGATCATGGTGCCTTTGTTATGAGGTAATGAGGTTATTTGCAAATCAATTAAATAATATAGAGGCTTAAAAATCTGTATTCTAGATGCATGCAAATATTTCCTGTGTTCCCCTCTAAACACAGACCTGTCATAGATAAGAAAGTCATCTTTGTTTCCATTTAAGGTGGTCCAGACATCATCTTGCTGCTCATCTTGCTGGTAGACAGTAATATAGTCAGAAACACTTTCTTTCAGTAGGTGAAATTTCCTCTGGGAAGAAGTTCCCTGATGGTTGACAACGACATATGAGATATTGACCAGTCCTTCATTCTCCAACTTCACTCGCAGGTCCTCCAATCTAGTGGAGAATGTAAAGAAGCAAGACCGTAAATAATTAGAGAATCACAAGATTTGCAGTGTTAAACAAACATTAACATGCTCCACCTTGTTTTCTTACAGTGAATGTTATTTTCTCCCACTTTTCATGGCAACAATCTAACAGAATTAAAACATTCTTGCAATTTGCCATGACTGTCAACAATACCAGAGTCTACAATAGCTAATAAGCCACAATAAGTCCTTGTGAGTAGAATACAGTACCAAGTAAAGCAGACATCTATTTCAGATCAATTCAGTGTTGCTTGTATTTCAGTTTGTTCATGCCCTTCATGGTGCAACACAGTTAGTTCATCCGATGTCTTTATTTAAATTCTGAGGTTGTTGTTACATAGTCAGTTAAAGAATGCACACTGTAAATACAGCAGGGGGTTGAATAATCCAGAAGGCAAAGCTGCACTAAAAAGCCAATTGTTCTCCTACTCATCTTGACATGGCTGTTTTATATAATAGCCAGAAAAGAGATATTACAGCAGCTGGGACAAAAGGATTCCTATAGGATATGTGTGAGACCTGTCTAGCAGTTATAAGGCTTTCGCGCTGGCATCCCATCACAAAAGTCTTTCTTTACTCTATAGTGCTTTGCTCAGTCTTGCTATACAACAAAGGGATATATACAAAGGGATTTTTTTCCTTTTCATTTGTATCTTCCCTATTGAATTCCTCTAGAAAACTTTTTTTTTTAAGTTTCAGGAAATAAGTCTAGAGTTTGAAAGATTCTTTGAAACCTTTCTAAACTGTACAGAATCAAAGCCAACTACCCTGAAATCCAAACACAAGGCGTACTTTTGGTTTCGATGGAGACAGAGATTTACCACCACTTTTTCAAATCTAGTTCTTGGGAAACTTGCAAAGGTTATTATAGTATGAAGCTACATAGCCTAGAGAGGTAATGTAAGATGTTATTGCAATGACTAAAATCTCTGAAACTGGTACTATGAATTTTTAAATAAAGTGATTTCACAGTCACTAAATGAATCCAAGATAGGGACTGCGTGCAATTCCTTTTTTGGATCAGCTCAAAATTATTTTCTTGATGCTGTTACTGTCATGACACCCCATCACTTCCACAGAAGTAGGTTCTAGAAACCAGCACACTAGCATCCCAGGTCTTATACAAAAGTCTATCACCGATGATTCCCTTGGATGCCTAATCAGTTTTTTGAAAGGCCAGTCTTTACCTTATATGTTGGACATTTTATTTTAATCTAGGACCTCTGAACAGGGGCTAGTAAAGCACATTAAAAGCACATTTTTTATTTTCTTTTTACCCTATAGATCTTACACAAATGTGTGTCATGGATCTCTCTGTTTCCGGTGTCAGAGAATTACAATGTTTCTTGGCTTTGGCATCTTTGCTACCTTAACCATCTGTTGTTAATTGAAGCACAGTCCTGAGAAACTTTTTGTGTTGCATTTTCATGTGTTTTGTGTTTCATTAATGTGAGGTTTATCATACTTAAATGTTGTAAATACAGTATGAAGAAGATTAACTGTAGGTCATCAAGAGATAAACCTGAGCCACTGGCACAGAACATTCCTGGTCACACAAGCCAGCTGGGATAGCAGCATCTGAGGAACCTACAGTTCACTGACTGCATCTGTAGTTGGGCATGTGTATTACCCTTGGATGCCATTAAAAAGTCTGACCTGTCACATTTTTAACAAAAACTAGGAAAGAGATTTACACTTACCTGGAAGCCTGCAGCAGACACAAGTATCAGCTAGCCTGGAGGAGAGCCACCACCACCACTGAGCCCCTAGAGTTCAGCATTGGGTTTTCCTCCCCAATTCGCCATTCTGGGGGCTCCTTGCAATTCTGGATCTCTGCCCCTCCTCCTGGGAGGAGACAGAGAGCCAGAACTAGCCCCAGCCCTGCCCACATGGCTGGGCTTTATCTGAAAAAGGAGAAAATAAACAAAATTATATCAATCCCCAAACAAAGTTCAGACTCTGAAATTCTCATAACGAAACACAGCAGGATGTTGGCTCCTCAAAAAAAAACCCAACCAAACACACCAAAACAAAACAAAAAAGCCACCAAAAAAAACACCAAGAAAAAACCCAAAAACTACAACAGAAATCAGTAAGAATAAATCTGAGTTACTCTTTTTACAGCTTGATCATACCCATTTCATTTTGTGGTGGTGTTGCCCTGTAATAAATAGCTAGTATGTATTGTTGTTGTTTTATGCAAACAGTTAAAAACTGCTAAGAATATTGATTTCTTTCAATGCTACTAACAGGACTATGTTGTTACTTCCTCTTTCTAATTTCTTCTTGACTGTTTTTAACACTTCAATGATTTTCAAGTGGCTCAGTTGTGCTGAGCCAGTTTACACCAGTAAGAATCTAGACCAGTTCACTCCCAGTTTCAGAGTAATTCCACTGACATAAAAGTACTCACTCCAACAGTGTATTTTGGGACACAGCAAGTGTTATAGAACCTAGCAGATATTTAATAAAGAAACTTACAGATTTTTACACGTCAGTCTGTAGAATTTAGATCCCATTGATAAGTATGTCTTAAGAACACAGGCACTTGAATCATTTTTGCAAAAACAGGCTATCAAAACTGAGTTTAAGGATTCCTCAGATCTTGCAAAACCTCCTACCCACACTTAGTCCATTTAAGGTTTATTAAAATCAAAGCATATGCAAAATTCTACAAATATATTTTTCCTCTGTTCCATTCATATAATAATTTTGCCTTAATATGTTGTGGAATTGTATAATTTCACCACTAATTAAAGTCTGAGAGGAAACAGAATGTTTTGGAAACACTAAGTTCTCATAAATAACATGTTTTGTCAATCTTGTCATAATCTAAAAAAAAATAAAAAATTTAATGATTGATCTTTTAAAACAAAAGCCAGATGCTGTAAAGCCAACAGTATTTGTGAAATCTACCTGTTCCTAGTGTTTCTTCCCTGAAATACTACCAAAGAGATTTTTGGTACAGCATTTCGAAGATTAAACTGTGGGTCAATACATTTCAAAAGGGCCATTTTTTTTTTTTACTCTTTTCAACCAGCTGGAAAGCTGCCAGCCTTTATACCCATTATAAACACATCAAACCCCTATGGCACCTTCTACTCCACTACAGCCTTCTGCAGCACTGGTACACGGTGCCCAGCAACAGCTGTATCGCTCTCCCGTGAACTAAAGGAGAGCTTTGCTCTGAGTTATACTTCTTTCGGGTTGCAACTTTCTCGTTGGTTTGCAATGGAAATTTCCACAGTCAGCCTTTTCAGCCAAAGAAACAGCCAGACACTCTGCCAAATATTAAGTCATGAAGCCCTTTCATAGAAAAACCAGCACACTTACCCTTTCCTCCCCCCACTCCTTGGCAGCTCCTCGTAACTCCGCTGCAGAAGAAAACAGCTTGAGGAAAAGGGCTGTGGTATTTATATGGCTCTTGTTTATCTCACTTTGCAGATACGGTTCAAAGTTCAGGGAGCTTATACTGAACGACCTTGCAAGCAAAGCGAGCCCCTTTAGCAAAAGGAGCTAAAATATTTCTCCATTAACTAATCCCAAGTGTAAACCATTTATTGTGCACAATGGCAAGGTATTTTTAATATAATAACTTTGAATAGCAAGTTATGCAGTTTGTAGGTCACCCCAGTGAGCTGGAGGTAGTGGTACGGTCAGAAAAGGAGGGTGGGCCAAAGATTCATTATTTTCTGAACACTGTGGTAACCACAGTGAGAGGGGGAAGGTACTTCTGTATTTAGAAAAGTGCTGAGCTAGCAGTCTTTTCTCTCATGTGCTTTATCTGATCTTTGCCTTAGAGAATGGTGGACGCTGTCTGAAGTATGTGCAGAACAGAGCTCCTTTTGCCCAGTTGCTCTTGGTTACATTACTCTGCTCTAAAACTTAATTTCTGTGGAACCTCCTGGTTTATCAACTTCTGTTGAAGGCTGAACCTCAGATCTTCACATTTAAATAAATATAATTACATGAAAGCCATGAAGCTCTACCAGCAGGCAATAGCCACTTCATGTTCTGTATTAACACCATCGTCGCTGAGCTATCTGTGGACATTTGGGTTAAATTGTTTCTTTAATCCCTTTTCTCAGTGCAAGAGTCATTCGTGCATGGAATGTTTTATTTTGCCAGCAGTTCTATTGCCTTCAGTGTACATGTTATCTGTGTTTATGGAGAAATGTTTAAAACCTTGGCGTGCCCTCAGAGTTTTAAGGTGGTGAGATTTGTATTGCTTGGTTTTACAATCTGAGACTTGTCTACTTCACAGATGAGTTTTATGCTTTTCATTGGGTGTAAGAAATGGAACTGCCAGCCTTGGGGTTTGTCCTGTAGAAGTCCTATGCTCAAGTCAATGGAAAGAAGGACAAAGATCTAAAGTCTCATTTGATATTCTTGGAGAACACAATGCAGAAAACAGACTTCAGACTGGGACTTATATTGTCAAGTTAGCACATCCTTGTGTTCTCTGCTACACTGAGACCAGAGAGTAAGTCTCTTGCCAATTATTGCAACACAAGTGAAGATACTATCAAATAAAGAACAATATTCCATTCCCATTTCTTTTTCACTGTTGTAGAGAGGAACATGCATAGGGTTTAATTAACAAGTGCTGAGCCCATAAGCTTTTTGTAATACCACTGAGTGCTGCTGAGACTAGCAGCTCACAAGTACTGAAGAATAAAGTCTCCAGGTTGAAGCAACTAAAATAAGCTGAAGTAACTACGTTGTAAAACAGCTAACTTGCTGTGGAAAGCACCATGAAGATGGAAACCTGCAGTGTTCACTACTGAAAAATTAGTATTTCCTCCCACATAGTATGCAGAGACACCTGCAGACCCTCAGTTTCCTTACAGAGAAAAGAGAAGCAGGTCTTGTTAGCAATTATAACTGCTCCAATAAATAATACTTATATTGCCTTATATTTAGTATAACCCTTATAATATTAAGAAGAGCTTAACTGCATTCTTAAAGATAAGCCAAAAGCATCTTCCTTTATAATGTTCAACTTACCTGCGATCATTGTTCTGCCTCAAGATTTACTGCAGAAAAATGTTCCTCTGTCTTAAAGCAAGTAAGGTGTAGAATATATAATGTTGGCTGTGGGGTAAAATAGATCTAATTCAAATCTTTTAGAAATGTATACACCCCAAATACATTTAAACTTCCATATGAAGTGTTACCCTTTCTGAGTGGAAAAATCCATTCCACATTTTTCTCACAGACAGTAGAAGAAAGATGTTATCAATTGTTAAAAGTGCAAACTAAAATTCTAAGCCTTCCATTTCTTATATCAATCCCCCCTGAATTCACAAGCCCCTATAGCCCTTTGTCCACAGCTTCTACAGAAATCATTGTCTTAAACCTTAATTTTGTTTCCACTGCAAATATTTTCTTAGCTGTTGAGTGTGTTCCAATCTCACTGCAGGAGGCAGTTGTGAACTCCAATTTGGACAAGTCTTCAAGTTCAAACCATAATTTTTATAATTATTATCCTGTTTCTACTCCCTTTCCAATTTGGGAGGGGGGAATTGTCCTGGTGGAAATAACAACCCCCTCCTCTTATTACTGAGCATAAACTAACCCCCTTTTTAAATGTTTCAGACTTTTCAAAGCATCACAGCACAGAAATACCAGTGTCTTTGAAAATTAATTGATGTTTGTTATTTCTAGTATCTAGATTGGTAATATGTACGTTTCTTAATCACAAATGGACATAAAATTATGTAAGTAATTATGTTCTGGTAAAGTCTGCTGTGGTGATTTGCAACATGTGTAAATAATGAGAGGGCAGAAGCAGAATACGGATCCAGCACAAATTCTATCATGAGACCTTAGGACTTCAGTGTCTGTTTTGCTCTTGTAACTGAAGGATGTCACGAACAGGGAGTTCAAAGTCCACTGGCAGATGTTAAGTCTCTACTGATTGTTCCCATGTCGTCTCTTTTATAACAGTGTCACTGTGGCAACTCTGTGGAGTTACTCATACTTTATAATGGAATGCATTGAGACTAAAACAGGCGGTTGAGGTTTACTTAATGCTTACACAAACAAATTTTGATTTGTTTATGAGGCCTTAAACTCTTGGTTAAATGCTGTAAATAAAGGGTAATATAAGACAAGGCTACGAAGATAAAATAAAGTAAATTCAGCAGATTAATTAGAACCACAAGTGCATCAGTTACAAGTTACAGAAAGAAGGCTAGTGGTGTAATAGTGGTCTCATGTTCCTCTCATGTAAGATCCAGAGCGGTGTAAGATAACCAGATGCAGACTTCGCAGAATTCAAAGGAAGAAACAAAAGCTGACATCCTCTGATACAGGCCTGGAAATTGTTTCAATGAATAAAGAGATAGCTGATACATGCTATTGTCTACTTTTTAAAAAAAATAAGTTCTGATCTAGTAGATGTATGGTTTTGTTTTCTGTTTGGAAATTCCACTATAATAATAAAGGAATTTTCACTACTTGAATCTCTCTGTAGCACACTAATTAGCAAGAAAAATCTTTTTTATCAGGCTTGTCCTAATCATTGCACAGATTGCAAATGCAAACTGACCCTAGTTGCTGCATACCTACTTGCATTCTGAGCTCCTTATTGGCTCCATGTACTTTCTATATTTATCCTGCAATAACTCTAACAGCCCTGTAAGCTCCCCATGGGCCTAAAACCAATGGTTCCCTTATCATTTGAAAGCAGGACAGATTATCTGATGATACGCAAGAGATGGTTAAGAAGATCATAGCTATACATCATCTTCTGTCTTTTTGTATTTTTCAGTATGTTTAGTAATAATTTAGTAAGTACATTTAAATTTAAATTTAGTAAGTACAGATGCTTAGTTCTGGGCATGTCCAGCCACTCAGAAGCTCCCCTGCTTTATTTCAGTGCAATGTCCCTTCTGTTTCACCCTAAAGCTTACTCTCCTGGCCTTGCTGCTCTCAAGAGTATGCCATGCATCCTAAATCCCAGTTCTTTGACCTTATCCAAATCTCTTGTAAAACTCAAAATAAGCTTTCATAGTGCTTCAAGCCTTCACTTGACAGGAGTGCTTCTCAGCCTGCTGGAGTCTTGACCTCTGAGATGCTGGAGAGGTGTAGTGCATTTTGATCCTTCCTGCCAGTATGGAAGAGTTTGGTGATAAGAAGTGAATCTGATGCTTATTCAGAAATACACACTCCCTCCCTTCTTCTGGCCCAGTCTAAGAAAATGTTCTTTTGCTATCCTTATGCTTACTGCAAGCTTATCCATAGATCTCAAAGGTTTTTCTGTTTCTTCTAGCTATAAACTGGAGAGGGGCAGATTTAGACTAGACAGGAGGAGGAATTTCTTCATGGTGAGAGGCACTGGAACAGGTTGCCAGAGCAGTGGTGACTGCCCCATCCCTGGAGATGTTCAAGGCCAGGTTGGATAGGCCTTGGGCAGCCTGATCCAGTGGGAGGTGTCCCTGGCCGTGGTAGGGATGGAAGTAGATGATCTTTAAGGTCCCTTCCAACCCGAACTATTCTATGATTTCTATGATTCTAATTGGAAGTCTTGCGATACATGGAAGAAAACTGAAAATTCCTTCAGTTTGATGGGAGACTGCTTAGACTGCTGGCGTTGGGGATGGTAAATCAGGAAGATGCAAAGGTAATCATGCAATGCCCAAAGCAGGGTATCTGCACAGATCTATATGGATCCCATATCACTACAGGAACGATGCCGTTGCACCAAGAATTCAGCAGGCAGCATTAGGCCTTCCAGTATGGTGCACTGAGTCAATGCAAAACTAAAGCGATTAAGGATCCAGACCAATGAATACAAAGAATGGTTAAAAAAACCCACTTGATTTTTCTGTATTCAGACTGTTCCTTTTACATTAACAAATGAGTTCTTCAGGAGAGTGTAACTGTAATCACAACTTCAGAAACATCATCAGCAATACCTGTGATTCCTGTGAATGTCTTTATATGCACTCACTCTCCTTAGAAGACGTGGAGAAAAATTATTCATCAGCTAAATCCACAGCGGTTCATTCCAGGTGACTTTAAAGGCTTCTCACCAGAAATATCTGTAATAGCAAGTTCTTGTTAATGATTTCTAACAGGTCATCTAAGCATAGTTCACTGCACTGAACCCTAGTCAGAGACGGGAAGTTACAACAGCACAGTACACGAGATTCAGTGAAAATATACCATGAACCTTAAAGGAAGTTCAAGTGTTTTCCTTGTTTATCTGCTGTAGAATACAAGAAAACTGAAGTGAAAACTGGATCCAGCTAATGAATAAGAGGGATTGATATGAAAAAGTTCTCTTTCAAGAACAGTTCAATTGTGATTAAAGAATAGATGACATTTTTGGTGAAAGTTCTTTCTGTGGTTCTATGTTGATTTGTTTTCTGGAGACGTGGTATGCAAGAGGTGCTAAGAGAACATAGGAATGGATTCAGATAGGCAAGTCCAACATGGCAATTGTTTTGCATGAAATTGAGTCTGACAAACTAAAATACAGCTGTGAATACATGATACTGAAGATTGATTGTTGGTGATAAGATTTTTTTCAGATAACAAACTCCTGGAAAGGTGAACTGGAAAAAAAAATTTGAGTGCCCTTCTTAGGGCAAGAGTAGGTCAATGTGCCACCAGTGATGAGCAGATCAACCAGTTTTTACAGTTCTTTCCCTCTTGGAGTCTGAAAAGCCACAGCCATTTCAGCATCAAAGCACTCTAAGCAGCAAACAGTGAACTGCTCAAATAATTTGCAGATGCATACAGAAGCAGATCAGCCTCAGGGACAGTTTTCACTTAATGAAATACACCTTGCTGCTGCAGCATGGGGGCAGATGAAATTGACAGTCATCTATTCACCATCAGTGAAAACTACATTCACAAAAGGAAAGAGCCTCCTAGTACCATAATGAACTCCAGCTGCAAGTATCTCAAGTGTTCTCTGTAGATAAAGAACTATGTTAAAGCAATCAGACCTTTTCAGGACTGATAGAACCGAACTGTTTATAAGATGTGTTATATATAAAAGCAGAGGGAGAGCTGTGCTGATACCTGTGCTTGCAACAATCAAATCCTGTACAGACTGACTGCTTCCTCCTGTTTTTTGAATGCTGATGAAAGTCTGGAAGAGCCAGATCTCTTTCCAGTTTATATCAGGAAACATCATTTGATATGTGACAAGGGCATTTGATATGTGTGGCACTCCAGTTTCTAAGGGATGGTGTGCTGGCAAGGACCTTTGGTCTGCTGCTTCACAAGAAGCGAGGAAGAGCGCTTCAAATGGCTCCACAGAGGGTTTAGATAATTCAGTGAGTGGTTACTTAAGATTTAAGACTGTTCCCCTTACGAGTGTAGCAATAAACAAGAGGAGTTAGAAGTTATTGTAAGGCGGGAGGACTGTGATATAATTGCTCCTACAGAAGCATGGTGGGATGACTCACGTAACTGGAGTGCTGCTATGGAATTCTACAGACTCTTCGGGAGGGATAGGCAAGGAAGGAGAGGCAGTGGGGTAGCCCTCTATGTTACAGAGAGTTTCAGCAGCCTCAAACTAATTGATGGTGATGATAGGATTGAATATCTGTGGGTGAAAATCAGAGGATCACCTAATAAGGAAGATATTGTGGTGGGGGGTCTGCTATAGACCAGCCAGGATAAGGAGACTGATGATGAGTTATTCTATAAGCAACTGAGAGAAGTCTAGTGTACCCTAGTCCTTGTCCTTGTGGGAGACTTCAACTTACCAGAGTGATAAGTGGTAGAACAAGAGGGAATGACATCAAGCTGAGTCAGGGGTAGTTCAGATTGGATGCTAGCAAAATTTTTTTCACAGAAAGGGTTACTAAGCACTGGTGCAGGCTACCCAGTGATGTGTTTGATTCACCAGCCCTGGAGGTGTTTAAAAGGTCAGTAGATGAGGTCCCTGGGGACATGATTTAGCAGTAGACAGGTACGGTTGGAACCGATGATCTCAAAGGTCTTCTCCAACCTAATGATTCTATGATTCTATGAGGACTTAGCACAGCTATCTTACAGTAACACCCTTCCTGTCATCATCAGTGCCATTACTTAAAGGGTCAGCAATGACAACTAGCATTCAGCCTCTGCCTAGATTTGATTCTTGTTAATAAAGCTATACTGGCTTACAAGTTGTGCCTTCAGCACAATACTTTGTCAAATGTTCAGCAGTTGCAGTACCAGTTATTTAACATATAGCTACTTGGTATCTACAACCCACACCTGAAATGTAATGGGTATACCCACAGTCAGCTGGATAACCTCACGCTTTCTGGAAGTGCTAAGTTATTGATTTTAATAGACTATAATAGCTTTAATACTAGTGCATATAATGTAGCTGTCATAAATTCATACTAACTGGTGAAAACAACAAAAAAGAGATAAGAAGACCACAACTAGCTTCATATCTCCAAGTATTTTCTGTTCTCCTGAAAGGTTCACATTTTTGCTAATAATTATAATTATTAACTAACATATATTTCCTTCTGTGTGTTTTGAATGACATATGTATAATTTAAGTTCCCAACCTTCTGATATTACATTCCTTTATTTTATTATCCACAGACGCAGTTCTTGAAGGTAGCAATGAAAAGCAAACTAAAATTTTGAGGACAGAATATTATTTCTGTGTTATGTTGGCAATGGGCCAAAGAGTGGAAATCATTATATCTGACAAACGCATTAGCTGTACCTTGACACGAGCAGTCTTCTTAATTTTCCTACAACATAGGTCTCCTACTTTTAAGGATGACATTTTGTCTGAGGACACCTTTGGAAGTCACCTGCATGAGCCATCACACTACTCCACTTCACTGCAAATAGTAAAGACATGGAAAAATCTGCCCTCCCGAATTCAAGCAGCCACTATAGGTTGCTTCTATGAAATTGCTGTTGTTTCCTGTATTCACATGTATTTTGTTGGAACTGTCAGAGAATTCACACTGGAAAGGCTTCAGATTATGTCCTTTAACTACAGGCAATAACAGCAATACCCGCTTTTGAGTCCCCTCAACCTATTCAAAAAGCACTGGCTGAACTTGTGGAACTTGAAAAGTGAGAGAGGCGTGCATGCTCCTGCCAAGAAACAGTTATCATGCTATGCCTAAATATCTCTCCAGTCAACATAGATTTGCATAGCTGTTTATTTTTATGGGCTCTTGTAGCACTACAGGAGACACTGGTGCCAAGACTGGTATTTTACTTTGGCAAGTCTTCATCTCTAGCCGACCTCTATTTTCCTTTTTTAACATTTTAACATTTAACAAAACATGCTAAAAATACTACTCTTGTATGCCTTGTATTGTTTACTAGTTATTATTTATATATCAGTCATCTACCAGTCTTAAGATTTAGATTCAAGGAGGTAGAAATATCCCCAGCAGAGCCCAGAGTCAGAGTCTGATGGTGTAACAGCTGAGCAGCTCCCACATCCATCTTTGACCATCAGCATTTTATCCAGCCCTCTAAACTGCAAGCTGAATTTCTCTGAAATCTTTCTTGTCAGCAAAAAAAAAAAAAAGAAACAAGAAAAACAAAGTAGGGATTTGTGCTGACGCTGCATCATGATCATTGCCAGATTTCCTGCAGGAGCTTGAGAAGAGGAAACAAAATATGAAAGTGAAGTGAAAAAAAACCTGCAGCACTTTAAAAGTCATGACAATAAAGCTACAGAACATTCTCTCCTGTGCAGTTAGTAGGCAATCTGAAGGAGAGGCAGACCAGAAAAGTACATGCATAAGTGATCCCATGACTGCAATAACAGTAATAATTAACAATAAATGCTTTTTAATTATATCCCCCTTTTTGCAAAGACTTCCTGACATGTGGTTTCTAAATGTTTTAAGTTAATGATAAAATTTCTGTTGATTCTTTAACACAGGTGTGTGCCCAAGGTAAGTCACAAACTATATAATTAAAGGATCAAGCAAGATTTCAGCTATCTCATCGTCCTGAAGCTAAATGTAGGACTTTTCTCCATTAAATTCACCATTTTCAGCCAAACACTTCTGCAGTCAGCAGTTCAGGCACTGTTGGAGGCTCACAGTGTGAGCTTAAATGACAGAACAGAGGCCAGGTGTTCTTTTAGTGGCACGTGTGCTTTAGTAACTGCTCCATCTGTGCGTCTGCAAAGGGAATACTTAAGCTGCTGTTAAAATCAAACAGAGTCACATGCCACATCGAACACCTGGTCTTGCACAAGTGGAAGGGGCACTTGATGGATGCAAAGCTATGCCAGAAAGAAAAAAATTCTTGAAGAAAAAATTTATTACCCTAGATACTGGAAAGAATTTTTTCCCAATTTTCCAACTCCTTATTCTCTTAATATTATCTTAATGGCATGTGGAATGTTTCCCTGATTGTCTCCAGGTTCTAAAGTAAATTTTCACCAGCAGTGAATGTTTCATGCACCCGTCAGTCAGATGTGATTTCTCCCGGCAATAATATGGTCCATAGGTCTATGGTTTTCTAGGAAGATTACATGGCTTGAAAGGAGGAGTAATTTAAAATTATCTGTTAATGTTTCTGCATGTATAATACATAGAACTGCAGCATTGATAGTGGGCTAGGTCCTTTTCTGCCAGTTTAGATTTCATCCTTCCCAGACTCTGCAGATTTCCATGGACTATAAAAAAAGAGAGAAAAATCACCACATTTATTGTCCCAATGCACTGTGTTCATTGTTGCTCATCAAAAGAACACAAACCAAAAATCTTGTTTTGCAAATCAAGTTACAGAATTTTTCCTTATGAATACTGGTCTACCTCTGAAGGGGTCACGCGTGACCAACCAGCAGGTCAGTTCTGACATTCTACTCAATTCTGGTGAGACCTCGCATGGGGTTCTCTCTCTAGCTCTGGAGCCCTCAGCGCAAGAATACGTGGAGCTGTTAGAATGGATCCAGAGGAGCGTCATGAAAATGATCCACAGGCTGAATCACCTCGCATATGAGGATAGACTGAGAAAGTTTGGGGTCTTCAGCCTAAAGAAGAGAAGGCTCCAGGGAGACCTTAGAGCAGCCTTGCAGTAATTAAAGGGGGCCTACAGGAAAGCAGCGAACAGACATTTTAGCAAGGCCTGTTGTGCAGGACAAGAGGTTATGTTTTTAAACTAAGGGAGGGTATATTTAGACTATATAAGGAAGATTTTTTTTTTCCAATGAGGGTAATGAAACACTGTAACTGGTTGCCCAGGGAGTTAGTCCTCAATCCCTGAAACATTCAAGGGAGGCTGGACAGGACTCTGAGCAACCTGACCCAGTTGAAGATGTCCCTGGTCCTGCAGGGGGATTGGAGTAGATGACCCTTAAAGGCCTCTTCCAACTCAAACCATTCTATGATTCCTGTTCTGGAATCCTCAACATAACAAGGATGTGGAGCTGTTGGAATGGGTCCAAAGGAGGGCTACAAAGATGATCCGAGGGTTGGAGCACCTTCCACAAGAAGATAGGCTGAGAGTTGGTGTTGTTCAGCCTGAAGAAGAGAAAGCTTTGAGGACTAGTGACCTTCCAGCACATGAAGGGGTCACACGAGAAAGCTGAGGAGGGGCCGTTTACAAAGGTTTGTAGTAATAGTAGGAGAAGCAATGGGTATAAACTGGAGAGGGTAAGATTTAGACTAGACATAAGGAGTAAATTCTTCACCCATGAGGTTGGTGAGGTCCTGGCCCAGGTTACCCAGGGAAGCTGTGGTTGCTCCATCCCTGGAGGTGTTCAAGGCCAGATTGGATGGAGACTTGGCAGCCTGATCCAGTGGGATGTCCCTGCCCATTGTAGGGAGGTTGGAACTGGATGACCTTTAAGGTCCCTTCCAACCCAAACTATTCTATGATTCTGTATACAAAATCATTATAAACAATGTGTACGTATGTTATTTCTATTCATGATGCACAATGCATACCCATACAAAAATATGAGTATATATTTATTTTAACAATTACAATTAGTAACTTCTTAACAGTGTTTTTCCTTAAGAGGTTTCCCAGATGAGTACTGACCTACCCAGGGCCTGCTGAATTTATATTGAGAGCTGGACTAGGTGATCTCTAAAGGACCCTTCCAACCCAACCTATTCTATGATTCTATAATTCTATGATTCTGTACTCTAGGATAAATGGAAAAAAACCAGCAAAGTACTTAACATCTGCTGTTCTTTAAGTAGAAAGTCACTATACAATTCTTTCCACTGTGCTTCCTATATTTCTGGAGAATCAAAATCACTATGGTTTATGAATCAGGCAGGCACTAGATTCTTATCATTGCTTCTTTCAGATATCTAAAATAATATAAAAATATTTCATAACTATTTTATAAATAGAAAATGTAAGATTATATTAAAACTATATCTTGTCTAAAAGTCATAAGACATTTAAATAAATATAAATATCAAAGTATTTTCATAAGAATGCTACAATTCAACCACCCTCTCTTGCAGTATCCACCAGACACTGATCTCCCTGATTTCTCTAGTCAGCTGATCTTTATGAGGTCACAAAATTAAGAAACTTGCACACAGTAGATAAGATTTGGCATGGAGCTTGCAGGGCAGCAGAAAATACTGAGTAGACACAAAAGCACATCCTGTCCTAGCTGTGTATTTCCTCTGAAAATATAAATACAACAAAGGAACAAGCTGACATCTTTGGACCACAGATATGAGATAAAAGGATTTCTAACATCAGTTCACAGTTTGGCATGTTGCAGTTTTCAAGCACTGCATTTTACAGTTGCCAGTATAGTTCTGACTTTCATTAACTCCTTGTATCTTCTCTTGCTTCTTTAAATAGTAAAGAAATGAGGAAGGTTAACAAAAGAGCTGTCTGTCAGAAGCACAATCCGTATTTTCCTTTAAATCATTATAAAGAGTCACCGGTATTGTTTCACTGGGCATACCCATCAAAGGGGCTGCACAGGAATGTTTTTCTCTTGCATAACATTATACATCTGGCTTGCTCTGGGCATGACAGTGAAGCCCTTTCATGCACAGGACAAGACATTATGCAACGCAGAAATGCTGAGTCGCCTGATACAGAGAAGATTTCTTGCAAATGATTGGTATCACTGCACAAATAAGCAGTTATTTCATCAGATCTGTTTTAATGGTAGAGACCAGAAAATGCCCTTCTGTAGTTATCTGGATTCCACACCTCCTTTGCTGAATCATTTGGTCCTGATGTCCTGTGAAATCTGGGTTTGTAATGAGTGCACCAAGCAGCTTTCACAACAATTTGGGGAGTCAGTCAGAATACTCTAGCAAGCTGGATGTAGGTCACAGGCTGCTAGGTGGTCAGCCTTGTGCTGGATAGTCTCATAGTCCCTTTGGCCTTCATCTATATTCTGAACCAACCACTTCTGAAAAATAATCACCTACTAGTCTTGCACATAAAACACACCTTCTGAATTCTTGGTTTCGCATCTGCAGTTTATTAATGCCCTAAATTCTTCAGACAAGAGGGGTCTTCTTTATTAAATAAGGATAATGTGTGATGAACACTTTTCTACAATTACTTTAGTATTCATTTTTGCTACTTTACAGGTCCCCCAGGACAGCCTCGCTGGAAGTTCTCTGCTTCGACACTGCCCTACGAAGCCCTGGGCTTGAAGAGAACACCTATCGTTCCCCAACCCAGCTGAATATTGTATCCTGAAGGCTTATTGGGTTATTTTAATGTACACTGACTTCTCCAGAGAGCCACCAAGGTGATACTGGAAAACAGACAGGGGAAATTCTTAATCATACAAATAATTAGTATAGTTTTAACTAGAGGTACGGAAAAATATCAGCTGGATGTTTGCTTAACATTTTTTATCTCATGTAAATAGAATGCACTATAAACCAGGTTATGTTGAGACTAACTAAATTTTATTGGTTTATAACATAAGTCTCAGAAGCCTTAGATGTAGTTCTAAGAAATGCCATACCCATCTTCAAGAGAGGAAAAGGAGACCCTCAATAGTTAATGCACAACCCTCATTTTTTACTTGAGAAGTTATTAAGACAGATTATGAACAGTTCATTTTAAAGCTAACCTGACAGTACCAATTAGAAGGGTGAAGCCACAGGGAGGAAAAAAGGTAAAGAAAGAAACACTATGGAAAATGCCATGTTAAAAAAAAAAAAAGAAATTGTCAGAAAAAAAATTTTAAAAATAAGGAAATGATCAACCTTGTCTGACAAGACAGGAGGTGCTGGAATGGAAATTTGCTGTTGTGTTGGTCCTATAGCGGCAACTTTAGCAATATTTCAATTTGAATTACAAGCTATTGGAGACACAGTTCTTCAACTAAAAAAGCAAACCTTCTTTTTTTTTTTAAATGCAGGAAGCATCAACATTCCTAATGTATTGCCATATACCAGAAAACAAGAGTGTGTGGGGCCAACAACTTTAGATTGAAAACAATTGTCTGAGCAGACCTACAAATGAAAATGTCATTGTTACATTTACAAGGACATTACACAGTAACAGGAGGAAATGAGGGGCACAGATTTCACTTATGTTACATTACAAACCATCAGTATCGATTGAGCTTTCTTGTGTTAATTATAAAACTGTAAAGAGTCTTTAGAGTTTCTGTATTTAAGAGTGTGTAAAAATTATTTTGAACTTGACTGTTTATTTTTTATGATCTGTTTGATGTTGTAAGATTTCTATGCTGAACAGCTGCCTTAACTTCATAGGCATCTAGCTCTTAGTGAAGGGTGAACACAGCAAGTGACCTTGTAGATCTGCCACCAGAGAAAAGTGATGCAGCTCACGAAGTTCATTCACAGGAATTACACAGGTAAGCTTGTAAGAACATGCAGACCTTGCATGCAGCAGGTCTTCTGTTGCCACGATTAGCTGTCAAAGAAAGGGTCATAGTGTCTGTTCTGACAAGTTAAATTGTTATACTGGTTTATTTGGACCAATTCATTTTCACTTGGTGATGACAAAGCCTGGCTGACCTGGGTTTCCGACTGCCAGTGCTTGGACAAGTCAGCAGGGTCATTCCTTACCTCACCTCCTGAGGCACTCTGGCCACATGGGCCAGCAGCTCTGGGCCACTACCTCCTCCAGCTGCAGGGGTCTGTAGCTGGAAGAGCAGAGCTGGGTGCTGTGGAAAGGGATACTTCAGGGCAGGTCCTGACACCATTTCATCATACTCCTTTTAATAAAACTGTAGAATCATTCAGTTGGAAAAG
>WAAB01022783.1:0-20562 GCA_013389865.1 Piaya cayana
CAGTCTGAAAAAGAGACCAAGAAGGGGAAGACAAAGAAAACATTTGAGATTAACTTTGAGGAGGATATTGACTTCCAGGCGTATTTCCGTAAGACCAAGGTATTTGCTGAGTTTCTGCCTCTTCCCTCTCTCTCTTTTGCCACATCATTGTGGCTTGGGCTTGTTATGTTACAAGTAGAGAGTTTCTCCAGCTTTGGGTCCCGGGGTGTTGTGCAGAAGCTGCTGGGTTCACTGGCTGGGCTGGTGTGGGTCTCCTCTTTGGAGGCATCTCAGAACTTGCCTCCTTTCAGACAAAGGCCTTTAATCTTCCAGGCAGTGGAGAGATAGCTTGTAGGTAACGGAATTTTTCCTTTCCCAGGCATCACTCGTTCTAGCAAAATCCATTCTGGAAAGTGAGAATGTGAAGAGCACCACCCTTCCCACAGACTTCGACTATGACTACAATAACCTTCTCCAGCTCTTCCTCAAACCAACTGTTAAGGTGAGAGTTGGCTCTAAAAGCCAGTTGGCAGTGGTTCCATATACAAAATGGCTCTTCGCCGAGTGCCTTCAGGGCTTGGGGATGCCCCTCAGGCCTGGGGACGCGCCAGCATGTCTCACGGAACTGACCCACTTGTGGATGCTGAAGCTGTTGTGCTCTACAAGGCGCTTGCTAGAGAGCTGGGGTGCGAGGAGGAAGAGAGCACGGGCTGGGAAAAGGGGAGGTGGTGAAGGAGCAAGGTGTAGGCTTTGCTTGTGCAAGTATTTTATGTGTGTGTATTTCTATAGTATCTTATATATATCTGGAGAACAGGCCTTATGAGGAGCGGCTGAGAGAGCTGAGGGTGTTTAGCCTGGAGAAGAGGAGGCTGAGGGGAGACCTCATTGCTCTCTGCAAGTGCCTGAGAGGAGGTTGTGGAGAGGAGGGAGCTGGGCTCTTCTCCCAAGTGACAGGGGACAGGACGAGAGGGAATGGCCTCAAGCTCCACCAGGGGAGGGTCAGGCTGGACATTAGGAAAAAATATTTCAGGGAACGGGTCCTTGGTCAGTGTCAGAGGCTGCCCAGGGAGGGGCTTGAGTTCCCTTCCCTGGAGGGGTTTAAGGGCCGGGTGGACGAGGTGCTGAGGGACATGGGTTAGAGATTGATGGGAATGGTTGGACTTGATGATCCAGTGGGTCTCTTCCAACCTGGTTATTCTATGATTCGATTTTCCTGACCCTTCGTTTTGTCTCTCTAGCTCTGCAGGACGCCTGAACCAAACATCTCATTGGATCACGACGATGAGATCGGCGAGTACGATTACAACAACCCCAACGACACCTCCAATTTCTGCCCTGGGCTGCAGGTAGCTGGGACGAGAAGATTTCTTTCTGTTGCCTGTATTTGTTATCTGGTGGGAATCGTTTAGGAAGAATCTGTGTCCAGGATTAGTGACTAATGAAAAAGAACTGGAGCTGCAGTTGAGTCTCTGCACATACCGCTGTCCCCTCACTCTACCGGCACCAGCTGAACTTTCTGCCTTTGGTATTTGCCAGTCAGTTTGCTGCAGAAACTCCCTTCCAGCCTTTTCCATACATCTAAAGCGGGAGGAAATGCCATTGCTCACCTCTGCGCTCATCTCCATGCAGTGAGATTTGCTCCTAGCTGCTCCGAGCTCCCGTTTAAATAGATTTTTTCTAAAGCTTAAGTTTTCTCTCAGGTCAGTGCTGCCTCCTGAATGTGTTTGCGACAAGTCTCACCAGCAGGAGAGCCCTCGTCTCACTTCTCTTTCTCTGTAGAGCAGTCTTCCAATATCCTGCGCTCTAGATCCCCCTTGGGTTTAGCCTTAGCCCAGCCTCAGCGTCGTGAGGAGAGGCTGAATAAGAACATGTTCCGTGGGGAGAGGGGGCAGGTATTGCACCCTTCCTGAGACACAAGTGCTCTTCTTATCTCAGTGCAGGACATCTCTGGCTCCTCAGAGTTGTTCCCGGGTGCCCTCACTGCTCTATCTCCTCTTGATCAGGCGGCAGACAGTGAAGATAACGACCCCGTTCCATTCATGAACGAGATGGGGGAGTTCAACCTTACCGCCCACCCTGAGGGTCAAGAAACAGAGCATAAAGGGGCTCTCGGTGATATCACGGCGTACGGAGAGCTGAACCTCATTGCGGAGCCCCAGAAGGTGAGGCCTGGGGGGGGCCTGGGGGTCGCTGTGAGCCGTGGGCAAGGCCTGGAGCAAAGCCTCTCAACACCTTGGGTGGTTGGAAGGCCTGAGGCAGCGTTTTCTGTTGTGCGGGATCGCCTGGGTTTGCTACTGGACGTTTTATTCGTAGATGAGGGAATTAAAAATCAAAGTTTTATTGGTAAGATAGAATTCACCGTTGTTCCCAAGGGGAGCTGTGACACGATGGTTGCTCCGGTTCTGATTTGAGGAGAGCGCCGCTGCTTCTGCTCAGTTGCTCTCGACTTCTGCCCTTCTTTTCCTCAGGTCAATAAAATAGCGATTCAGTACGCAAAGACAGCCAAGAAAATGGACATGAGGAGGCTAAAGAGAAACATGTGGGACCTCTTATGTGATTCACGGAAGACAGAAACTGCAGCGGAGGTGAGTGCAGGACGAGCCGGATCCCTCAGCAGTTTCTAGCACCCTTGCTCTCGCGGGATGGTTGGTAAGGACAGGCTGAGCATAACTTGCAGGGGTTTTAATCTGACCACAAGGCCGAATATTGAGGAGCAAATTCCATTTCTTTTTGCTAAACAGGTAGAAGATGCGCCAGAGGAGGACGACAAATCAGTGGTAGCAGGAGAGAAGGTCTTCAGCGACATCACAAAGGAACTGCTTCACCGGTGAGAATAACAGGATTGTGGAACGATTTGGGTTGGAAGGGACCTCAGACCCATCCAGTCCCACCCCTGCCATGGGCAGGGACACCTCCCACTGGATCTGGTTGCTCCAAGCCCCATCCAAGCTGGTCCTCCCCCAGGAGGGGTGAGGAGAGTGGCCCTAACAAGAGGGCCTGAAAGAGATTGGGCTGAGGGTGGAGGACAGACTTCAGCTGAGCCTGGGCATGCGCTGACCCCTCTGTGTCTCGCACATTCCGCTGACTGAACCCTGAGAGGCAAAACTCACTTCTCTTGCCCTTGGGGTTGGCTTGGGGGTGTTGCTGGTTGCCAACTTCTTTGGTAGTGGGAGGGGAAAGGTAGAGAAAACCGGATCCCTGGGGAGGAGCTAATCCTTGGTGAGCTGCTCCTTGCAGGCGTGCTCCATCTGCTGGGTTTCAGGAGGCTGTGGCCATCCTAACCCTCCTTTCTCTCCTAGGTTGCCTCCTGCCATGGCCAGCAACCTCTCGATCCCCTTAGCCTTCAGCTGCCTCTTGCATTTGGCCAATGAGAAGGTGAGCGCAGCGTGCACACACGGAGAAGCAGTGAAAAGCTCTGGGAGACAGGGCTTGTTTTTGTGCTACATCAGGACTTCTCAGCTCCCAGTTTTGTGCTTATACTGAACATAAATCTAGGCTGGGGGTGACAGTCGTAAATCATAGAATGTATAAAATCATAGAATTGGTTGGTTGGGAAAGACCCTTGAGCTCGAGTCCAACCGTCCCTGTTCACTACTGAACCATCCCTGAGCACCTGCCCATCTTTAAAAACCCCTCCAGGGACGGGGACTCCACCACCTCCCTGGGAGCCATTCCAGTGCCCAAGAACCCTTTTGGTGAAGATTTTTTGCTTAATACCCACTCTAAACCTCCCCTGGCGCAACTCGAGGCCGTTCCCTCTCATCCTATCACCTGTCACTTGGGAGCAGAGCCCAGCACCCATCTCACCACAACCTCCTTTCCAGGAGCTGCAGAGAGCGATGAGGTCTCCTCTCAGCTTCTTCTCCAGGTTGAACACCCAGAGGTCCCTCAGCTGCATCTCGAGGCCTCTTCTCCAGCCCCTTCCCCAGCTCTGTTGCCCGTGGTTAAGCACTCGTAGCACTTGCAGCCTTGCCACTCTCTGTCCTTCCTTGTCCCCGGGTTTGGCTCCAGAGGGGTGACCGCTTTGTTCCTCAGAGTTGCTAAAAGCATTGTGAGTGTTTCAGACTGTATCAACAGCTGAGGAGAAGCCCTGGCCTCACATGCGCTGATGGTGACAGAAGGAGCTGGGGTTGTTCTGAACCTTCCCCACGTGGGTTTTTCGTGCTGGGCTTTCAGGCGTGGAGGGGAAGAATTTTGTCAAACTTAGTTTTTCTTTTCTATTCCCAGAATCTGAAGCTGGAGGGCACAACGGACCTATCAGATGTCCTAGTGAAACAAGACGACTGAGCCTCACACAGAGCAGAGCGCTGGGACTGACCCTCAGGACAGCTCAGCCGGCCCCCGCACACTCTGGACTCTCTCATCCATGGCAGATGTTTCTCCTCCCAGCACCAGCGCTGAGAAATCCCACCTATCTCTGCACCTTAGGAAGACTTTTAAATCGAGGGTGTCCTCCCTAAACACGGGACCTGTCCAGAAGGACAATTGCAGCTCGGCCTGCTGGGGTCCTGCCGTCCCCGATCCATCAGCTCCTTCCTGGATCTGTCTAGTAGAGTTCTTCCACCTTCCTGTGAACCACACGAGGCTCCTCTGCGTCTCTCCCTGTCTCATTCCCAGGACGTGGACTGACTGTTACTCCCATCTCCTGTAGCCTTGTTCATTCTCTGAAATTATTTACCTTTTATACTGAGCTTAGAGGTAATAAATTCCTACAGATGTTGTAGATGCACTTTTGAGAGGGGGAAGAAGGAGCCTCGAAACCAGGAGAGAGGTTAAAATAACACGAGTGTTGGCGAGCAGCAAGAGCCGAGGGGGCTTCCTAAAGAAAAGTGAGCCAGGGATTATGAGGGATCGCACGGTTCAGGTCCTGCGGTGCCTGAATGATGGGAACAGGGCCAGGCTGGAGCTGGTGGCCGTGATCAGCTGAGAGATAAGATCATCCAGACAAGTTCACGTTGCTGAAGCAGCTCCGAGGTCAAGCTGGGAGGCTGGTTTGTGGGTCAGGGCTGGGTCTGAGGTGATGAGGCAAGGCCACCAGCGTTCCCAACGCAGCTGGCAGGGTTTGAAGCCCTTGAGCTGAGCTTCAGGAGAGCTCCTGGGCCTCGAGGGTGGGTCAGGGCCCTGGTGAGGCCCTCAGGGCTTTGATGAGGTGGATGGAGAGGCCTGGACCTGGCTCCAGTGCTGCTGCCCTTCCCAAGAGCCAGCGGTGGGGGCATAGGACACAGTGTTGGGGCACGTGATGAGAGGTTTTAAGTAAAAATAGACACAAATGGACTTTCTTAAAAGAAAGGAGGTATTTGCTATGATGAGATCCACGTGGAAGTGCCAGCAGCCACCTTCTATCCACAGCTGCAAGAGCAGGGAGGTGACTTCCAGTAGAGACATTGGAGGTGGCAACACCTGCTTCACCCCAGCCCTTCTGAGCCCACCCCCACCTCCTGGGACCCACACCCCCTCCTGCCCCACCATCAGCTCCCTGGCTCTGGAGATGCAGCTTCGTGTTGCATTTGAGATCATGGAATCATCACGTGGTTTGTGTTGGAAGAGACCTTAAAGATCATCCAGTTCCATCTCCCTGGAATCTCCCAGGGCACCAGGTTGCTCAAGGCTTCATCCAATCTGGCCATGAAAGATCCTTCAGTTCCACCTCCCAGAAGAGCTGGGGGACCAGTTCCCAGGCATCTCCTGCCTCTTGCTCCCCAGTAATACTGGAGTGTCAGGAGAGGAGGTGGAAGAAGCGGGAGATCCTGTTGCTGTGGGGGCCGTGCAGCTCTCGTTGCTGCTGTGCTGGCAGCGAGTTCCCCAGTTCCTCCTCCAACATCTGGAGATGAAAAGCGGCTCTGGTGCCTTCGTGTGCCTCACCTCACAGGGGCTTGTGGTGAGGAGAGCAGCCTTCATTGCAGCCCCTCAGGTGGGACAAGATGGGGAGGGGCTGCTTCAGGACCACTCACCTCCTTGCGGGCAGCCAGCCGCTGCTTCCACTCGCTGATCTCCAGGGCGTGTTCCTGCTCCAGCCGCCCCAGCTGCCTCCTCTCCTGCTCTGCCAGGACCTGCATCTTCTCGCTCTGATTGAGGAGAGGTGGAAACAGGAGGGAAGGTGCTCAAGGGCACGTCATGAAATCATAGAATCCCTAGGTTGGAAAAGTCCTTTGAGGTCATCAAGCCCAATCGCACGAGTCTACTAAACCAGATCCCTAAGCACTTCATCTGCCCATCTTTCAAACCCCTCCAGGGACGGGGACTCCACCACCTCCCTGGGAGCCGTTCCAGTGCCCAAGAACCCTTTCAGTGAAGATTTTTTTCTTAATACCCACTCTAAACCTCCCCTGGTGCAACTTGAGGCCGTTCCCTCATCCTATCACCTGTCGCTTGGGAGCAGAGCCCAGTGTCCACCTCACCACAACCTCGTTTCCAGGAGCTGNGCACGAGTCTACTAAACCAGATCCCTAAGCACTTCATCTGCCCATCTTTCAAACCCCTCCAGGGAAGGTGAATCAACCCCCTCCCTGGGCAGCCTCTGACAGGAACCAATCACCCTTTTCATGAAAAAAAATTTCCTGCTGTCCAGCCTGACCCTCCCCTGGTGGAGCTTGAGGCCATTCCCTCTCGTCCTGTCCCCTGTCCCTTGGGAGCTGCTACCTGGCTGCTCAGGTTTGCTTGGTCCCCAGTACCTGCATCTGCTCCAGCTCTGCCAGGTTCTCCGCCTGCTGCTGCTGCATCTGCTGCACCTGCAGCTCCTGCTGCTCCTGCATCCGCTTCACCTCCGCTCGCTGCCGCCGCTCCTCCTGCTGCACGAACTGCAGTGGGAGACAACTCATGTCGCCCTCTCGTTCCCCAAAAGCCACCACTTACAGCTTTTTGGGGACATTGTGCTAGGGAACCTCTCTGGCCCTGGAAAGATCCTTTTACCTGCTTGGTCATCTCCCTCTGCTTGGCCCAGGTTGCCTCTTGGAGCTTTAGGTTCTCCTTGAAGAGGGCCAGGCGGGTTTTGGCATCGCAGCGCTGGCTCTTCAGCAGCTGCGCCCGCTCTTGCGCCTGCTGGCTCCTCAGATCCTCCAGCAGGAGCTGGTGGAAGCGGCTCATCCTCTCGGTCTCCTGGGAAAGCGGTGGAAGGGTTTGAGCCAGGGGAGGGGTCGGGCGAGCATCGCTGGTGGCTCCTACCTCACCTTCTCATGGCGCTTGCGGAGCTGCTGCCTCTGCAGCGCGTGCTGCTCCTTCACCTGCTGCCTGAAGAGCTGGTACTTCTCCTGCAGGTGCCCTTGCTCCATGCTCCACACCACGGACTCTCGGGCTGCCAGGCAAGACCGCAGCACCCTTGCCACCTCCAAAAAGCATCAGCCAGACCCTCTGCTCCCCTCCTCAAGACCCCTCCCATCCTCAGCCTCTTCCTCCCAGCCCAGCCTACCTCTCCTGAGGCTCTGGATCTTGCTGACGCACTCCCAGTCAATGGACACCATCTTCTTCTTGTGCTCCTGGACGACCCTCTGCAGGGCTGCGTTGAGTTTCTCCTGCTGCCGCTGCAGGAACTGCTGCTCCTGCAAGGAGCGTGGGTTTGTCCCAGCACCCAGGGTAGATGTTCCTCAGGCTCCTGCTGTCGCAGCTGGGGCGCGAGCTCTGCCTTGGGCCCTCACCTCTCTCCCGTCACCCTTCAGCTCTTGCATCCTCCTCCCGCTCTCCTTCTCCTGGAGGGCCTTGAGGCGCTTGGCCTCATCGCGCAGCCTCACCGTGTACTCGAGCTCCTGGCGCTGCCTCAGCTGCTGGTAGCGCCGCTCCGAGCTCTCCACCTCCCGGTCGTAAAACTCCTTCTTGCTCTGCCACGCGGATACGGGGCTGCAGGGACCAGAAACGGCCACCAAAGCAACCAGACCCCCCCTATCTCCCACAGCTGGACCCCAACACCCATCGCACGTGTCCCCCTTATGGCACCAAGGGATGGTGGCCCCGTTACCGTCATCTCCTGCTCAATGTGACGAAACATCTGCTCCCGCTGCTGGTGGAACTTCTGCTCCAGCTGGCTCTGCGCTCGCTGCTCTTCCTTCTGCAGCACCCGCAGCTCCCGGAGATCCTGGCGCCTGAGAGTTTGGAGAATCAGGGTGAGGAAGGGCCAAAGGTGGCCCTGGGGGCACCTCTCGCCCAGGAGGGACGACTTGTAGGAGAATAACGCAACGGAGAAGCTCAGCCCTGAGCAAAGACAACTTTCTCCAGCAAGAAGGAAGATGGGACACACATTGGTGGCCATTGTCCCAAGCTCAGCTGATGTCACTGCCCCTGCATCTCCCCCTTCATCCTTTCCTACTCTCCCTGGGTGACGTGAGAGCTTATGGGAGAAGATCTTCCTCACTTCTTTCCTTAAGGTGGACACAGCAGATAGGGGGGTGGGACAGTGGTTTGGTTGCTCCTGTGTCCCTCAGCACAGCACTGAGGGTGCAGGGAAGGGCTTGCTCATGCTGTCCTGGAGGTGAAGCACTTGTGTTTCACAGTGACCCCCAGACCCAACTGCCCTCCTGCACACTTATCACAGAATCATAGAATCACCAGGTTGGAAAAGACCCACAGGATCATCGAGTCCAACCATTCCCATCAATCACTAACCCATGTCCCTCAGCACCTCACCCACCCGGCCCTTAAACCCCTCTAGGGAAGGGGACTCAACCCCCTCCCTGGGCAGCCTCTGACAGGGCCCAGTGACCCTTTCCATGAAATATTTTTTCCTGATGTTCAGCCTAAATCTCCCCTGGTGGAGCTTGAGGCCATTCCCCTGTCCCTTGGGAGAAGAGCCCAGCTCCCTCCTCTCCACAACCTCCTCTCAGGCACTTGCAGAGAGCAATGAGGTCTCCCCTCAGCCTCTTCTAAACACCCCCAGCTCTCTCAGTCGCTCCTCGCAATCCTTGTTCTCCGGCCCCTTCCCCAGCTTNGGTCTCCTGGTCCTCCTCAGCCAGGAATGAGTGGCAGGAAGATGCCTGGTGGCCTCTCTGCTTCCAGCGTCACTCACCGTGCCGAGCGCATCATCTCGTCCTTTGCTCCAGCCTTGCCGATGGTTCTGGCAGTCGTCACACTCACCTCCTCCCCGTCCACCACAAACCTGCGGGTTTTCTTGACCGTCCTCTGGAGCAAGGTAGCTTCCTGTGAGTGAGAGCAAAGGTTTGAGCTCAGGTGACCCAAAACTATGTAAACCCAACGTGAGAAACCACAAAAGTTGGGACAGCTTCCCACAGCCGGGTTACCTGTGAGCTCACCTGCTGGGCTTCCCCAGTGGAGGGGAAAGGCTCCTTTGCCTTGGAAAGGGCATTTGGACCTTCTACATCTGCAGGGGTTTCCACAGGGGTTGGCTCCTCTCCTTGCTTCAATGAGATGGACAGATCTGGTGTGTTCCCTGCTTCCCAAGCTGCCCGTGCGTGGGAAGAGCTGCGGGAGAGGGTGACATCAAAGCCCACGATCTTTGCGGCCTTTGGATGTTCACTAGGGGCCTCCTGGGGGTCTGGCAGAGCTACACGACCCTCCGAGTCACCCAGCTCCTCTCCAGGTCCATCCCTTGATTGTCTTTCAGGAGCTGGAGCAACCTGCACCCCATCTTCTTCAAGATCTCCATCCTTTCCATCTTGTCCATTTGAACCGTTCCTGCGAGCAGCTCCTGGCTGGTTCTCTTTGGAGCTGTTTAACATGTTCTCCTCTATTTCTTCTTCACCAGGCCCTGGGATCTCCATGGGCAATGAATCCTCTGCTGGGTTCTGGGCCTCCTCACTCGCAGATCCCCGTCTTGCAGATTCCACCAAGGCCGCCTCCAGTTCCCCTCCTGCTGGCATCAGCTTCCCTGGGCCGGCTGCATCTCCCACTGGGTTACAGCCTCCAACCAAACACCCTTCTGCAATGTCCTCTTCCAATTTCACTCCTACTGGCACCAGGGCTCGCTCAGGAGAAGTTTCCTCCCCAGTTTCAGCATTGGCTTCCTTCCTCCACCCGGCTCCCTTCACCTCCAGCTCAAGCAGGTCCAGGGGGTCAGTGAGGGGCTCCCACATGGCCGAGTTTCTCTCCCCATTGTTCCTCTTCCCAGCGTCTCCCAGACCGGCCGGGGTCTCCTGCCACCCCTCGATCACATCCAACCCCTCCAGCAATGCCTCCCCGCATGGCACCTTCTCCTCATCCCCGCGTTCCCCATCACCCTCTGCTCCCATAGGTGCTCTCCCTGTTCCACCACTGTCCTTCCCAAGGCCGTCTCCAGCCCCGGTGAAGCCAATCTCAACCTTCAGGTCTTGCAACGACCGAGTAACCCGGTGCCGACGCTCTAGAAGCCACTTGAAGCTCTGAGTCTTGGTCCCCGTGGTCCACAGGTCCAGGGCTGCCACCAGCTGCTGGTCCACAGGTGCAGACAAGACCATTGAGCTGCAAGTAGGTTCTCTGCTCGACTCCTTTTTGGAGGTCAAAATGGGACTTGGTTGAGCTGCAAACTGTCCCTCTGCGGGTGTTTTGGCCCCTGGAGCTGTGTTGGGGTGGTGGTTTTGCTCCTGGGGCCCAGCCTGCTCTGCCTTCACCTCTTGCAGTTCAGCAGGGTCCCTTCCCTGCTCCTCAGCTGCTCTGCAGGGTGTCCCCAGAAGACTCGTCTCCACCTGTTGACCCCCTTGAGCTTCTCCTGCCCCTGCTGGGGCTGAGGTCCCTTGAGGAGCACCCGGCAGCATGATGTCCAGCCCACTTGGCTCTGCTCCATCATGGTCCTTAGCGGCTTCTTGGGACTTCATCCCTCCAAAGAACGACCGGCGCCGCATCAGCTTCAGGAACTCAGACGGCTTCTTCATAGGGAGCCTCACGGAGCCCACGGGCTCGGGAGAGGACCTCCTCCTCATTTGCTTCAAGAGGTCAGACCCTCTCTTGGGTTTGGACTCTGCCACCACCTGGACATCAGGTGAGACACCCGGCTCCTCGCCAACTCTCCCAGGGGTGTCCGGAGGCGGATGCTCTAGGGGACACTTGGACATCGGGGGGCAGGGGGACTCCCCAAGCTGCTGCCCAGGCTGTGGGGTGGACAGGGGGTGAGAGGTGAGGCTCAACGAGCTTGTGGAAAGGGTTGGAGGCATCTTGCACCACAGCCAATCACTACTCACGCACCAAGGGGACCAGACCTTCATCCTCTTCCTCCAGCACGTCAGCCCGAGCTTCCGCCACCAGCTCCCGGAGCGGCCGCTTGTCGGAGACGCCCGCGACGAAGGGATGCTGGGTGGGAGCGAGGGAGGTGAGCAGGGACAGCATCGAGGACGGGGCCCACCACCCTGGGCGATGGGTGCTACCCACCTGCAGGAGCTGGCTGGCCGTCCACCGCGCCTCAGGGCTCTTCTCCAAGGATTTCTTCAAGAAGTCCTTGAAGTCTTCAGACCTACGGAATGGTCCCTGTGAGCATGGGGACAGAAGCTCCCTCTCACCCCCACTGTGGACCCCACAGAGCTTGGGGTGACACCCAGGCTCTGCCACTGGGGTGACAGGCAGGCCCCTGCCCAACAGTGTCACCTTCTGTGGGTGAAGATGGGGTGACAGGAACACCACGGTGCCACCTCTGAAGATCTGAAGAATCGTGACCAGCATCACGTATGGTCCAAGAGCTCATCCCACCCGCCCAGACGTGGCTTCAAGCATGAGCTGCCCCAGGAGACAACTCATAGAATCAGCAGGTTGGAAAAGACCCACTGGATCATGGAGTCCAACCATTCCCATCAATCACTAACCCATGTCCCTCAGCACCTCGTCTACCAATGCCTTAAACACCTCCAGAGAAGGGGACTCAATCTCCTCCCTGGGCAGCCTCTGACACTGCCCGATCACCCTTTCCATGAAATATTTTTTCCTGATGTCCAGCCTGACCCTCCCCTGGCAGAGCTTGAGACCATCCCCTCTCGTCCTGTCCCCTGTCCCCCTCCCACTGCCATTGTCGGGCTGATGTCTCTGCGTGGGGACTCACCACCTCTTGGGGTGACGCAGGGCGGGCGGCTGGGACTTGGTGATCTTCAGCAGCACCCGCAGCGGGTTCAGCTCATGGTAGGGAGGCTCCATCTCGGCCATCTCGATCAGCGTGATGCCCAGGGACCAGATGTCAGCCTCGTAGCCGTAGGGGTTCTCCTTGGACGTCTCGCACTGCACCACTTCTGGGGCCATCCTGCTCATGGGAGAGAGGGGAGGAGGTTCCACACGACTTGGGACAGCAGCTGAAGCCCAATCCAGATCCTGACCCCTCCCCTCCAGACAGAAGAGATGAGATTCAACCCCAAATCCTCCAACGCTACCTCCAGAAGGGCTTGCAGCCCCGAGCACCCCACGTGTCCCTTCCATGTACAATCTGCTGAGCTCACCCTGGAGCTGGTGTTGGCTGGAGGAGGAGCGAGTGATTTCTTGAGATGTTCCTCGTGTTGATGAGCTGGTTTATAAGCACCCGCAGAAGGAAGGGAAGACCCGGACTCCCCCAGCCCATCTCTACGCTCCCAAATCCCACCATTCCCGAGGATTCCTGCCCCACACCTACCAGTACGGGGTGCCGATGAAGGACGCCCGGCGCTGGAGGGTGCTGGAGTTCTTGGCCGAGACACCAAAATCAGCTGCAGAGCAGAAAAGGGGGGGGTAGGGAGGAAACAGGGGGCAAAACGTCCCTGGGGCTGCACTCCCGGGCTCCCTCTGCCCTGGTTGCCCCAGGACTCACCCAACTTGACGTCGCCATCCAGGGTGAGGAGGACGTTGCCAGCCTTGACGTCCCTGTGGATGATCTTGCAGCCGTGCAGGTACTGCAGCGCCAGAAGCAGCTGCTTGCAGGCGGCTCGGATCTGCTCCTCGTTCAACCCTCTCTCCAGCTCTGCCATTAGCGCAAACGAACCCCACCGCTAACGATGCCTCCCAGGCCAGGATCTCACACAAAGCCAGGGTTGACCCACAGGAAGGTGCAGCCCAACCCAGCCTTCTGGAGACATCACAAGCCCAGGATTCCCTTCCATATCACCCCAGGATTCCCTTCTGCTCCGTGATGTCTGGTGACCCCACCCCAAACCTTCCAAGAGCTTCGTTCCCCCCAGAAAATAACATTTATTTACCCAAAATCGCTGCATCGACAGACCCACCAGCGCAAAACTCCACCAGGATCTGCAAAAAAAAAGGAGGTTTCCCACCTCGATCTGCAAATCTGTCCCCTCCAGATCAAGCGCTCCAGCCCCAAAACACTTGATGGGATGATGGTTCGAGACCAGGAAGGAGGAGGACGAGCCCCCTCTGAGGCTCACCCAGAGACGCCCGTCCCAGTAGAGCGCGTCCAGCAGCTTGGTGACGTTGGGGTGGTCGCAGCAAGCCAAGATCTCGATCTCCATCGCGTAGTCCTCCAGCTCCTCCTCACTCTGCGTTTTGATCACCTTGGCAGCTGCTAACGTCCCCGTCGCCTTGTGCTGCGCCTGGGGGAGGTTTCGCAAGGGGTTTAGGGGGCGACACGAGAGGAGCAGCCCCACGATTTCCAGCAAAGGGGAAGCTTGAAGCTCACGTCCCTCCCCGGGCACTTGGAGGCATCAAGCCAAGACACGGAGACCCGCACAAGGGGTTGGGATCCAGCAGGTGGGTCTGGGATCTCCACAAAGGGATTGGGATACACTCCACTGGATCCCAACACTTGTGTAGATCCCAGAGCATCCTGGTGGATCCCAAACCCCTCCAGCAAGCCGTCTCTCCCCGTGGATGCAATATAATCCCCATGGGAACACCCACAGCACCTTCCCAATCAAGACCTTGAGGTGGTCCCACCACGAAGCTCCAGCCCGTGAGCGATGCCAAGGGATTTGGCTGCCCCCAAAAAATCCAGAGAGAGAAGAAGGGATGGGTTTGGCCACCAGGACCACCAGCCCGGCGCCGGAAGGTGGCTGCCGCCGTGTGTCTGATGAGCATTGAGTTGGGGTTTCCTGTCACGCTCGGGCTCCGCACGGTGGTTTCAGAGAACAACATCCCGGTCTCGACCCCCTCACACCAAACGAGGAGGCAAACTCAAGCCGGCTGGCGCTGGGGCCTGGTGTTTCTCCCCATGGAGAAGGTTGAGGATGGGCCGAGCCACCACTAAGCAAGGACCCTGCCACCCTCTGCAAGGAATATGGGGCTGTTCGGTGGCTTTTTAGCTTCTTGGACGCCAGAAGCCACAACGCGAGAGGCACCGCAGAAAACAAAAAGCATTTGCAAAGCCCTCGGAGGTGGCGGTTTGGGGCTCTCTCTTACCTTGAAGACCTTGCCGAAGGCACCGTTGCCCAGTTCGCCCAGCACCAGCCAGGCCTCCTCAGGGTCAGCACCCCGCTTGATGTGTTCACACCACCTCGGTGGCTTCTTCTTCTCTGAGAAGCCAAAAAGCCGCCAGAGAAATGCCATGAGGCCACCTCCATGCAGGAAAAAAATAACGGGACAGCTGGACTCGAGCTGCTCCACTGAGGACCTTCGCAGCCTTCGCAGCCCTCGCTCTTCCTCCCCCGTGGGCAGGAAGGGGCTGAGCGATGCCCCAGACGGTGCAGGATGTGCCGAGAGGTGGAGGTACCGAAAAGGAGATGCTCTGCTTCCACCTCTGCCGCATCCCAGCCCAGGGTGTTCATCGGGATGGGAGAAAGTCCTGGGCTGCATCCAGAGCAGAGGGACCAGCAGGGAGGGAGGGGGTTCTGTGAGACCAAACCTGGAGCCCCATGCCCAGTGCTGGAGTCCTCAGCAAAGGAAGAAGATGGAGATGTTGGAGAGGATCCAGAAGAGGTCACGGAGATGATCCGAGGGCTGGAGAACCTCCTCTATGAGGACAGGCTGAGAGAGTTGGGGTTGTTCAGCCTGGAGCAGAGAAGGCTCCAGGGAGACCTTAGAGCAGCTTCCAGTATGGAAATGGAGTCCAGGAATATTGGGGAGGGGCTTTTGACCAGGGAGGGCAGGGATGGGATGAGAGGAAGGGGTTTGAGCCGCAAGAGGGGAGATTGAGATGAGTAAATGTTCTCCTGGGAGGGTGGGGAGGCCCTGGAACAGGTTGCCCAGAGCAGGGGTGGCTGCCCCATCCCTGAAGGGGTTCAAGGCCAGGTTGGATGGGGCTGGGAGCCCCTGATCCTGTGGGAGGTGTCCCTGCCTGTAGCAGGGGTGGGACTGGATGGGCTCTGAGGTCCCTTCCACCCCAAACCATTCTGTGATTCCATGACTCCAGCTGCTCTCCTAAATCAAGATGAGTTTAGGGTTTCACCTCCTATATAATAACCCCCTCGAGGGTGTGGGCGCATCATCTCCTGGCTGGGGGGGCTCAGATCACGAGCACTGCCTGAGGAGGCTGTTTTCCCGGTGATTAAATCAGTTAATCACGGGGTAATTAAATCCAGGGAGCAATTTTACAACTCACATTAATAACTCATCACGTCAGGCGTCAGAGCAGAGACGCGTTCCCATCCCAGCACCCAGCAGGACGGGCCCACGGGCCCAGGGAGCCCCCAGCACCCAAGCTCCAGGCTCCCCAGGAGATAACAAACCCTCTCACCACACTTTGTGCCCTGAAGGGACGCAGGTGCCTCTGGTGCTGCTGAATCCAGCAATAACCCCAGCAGCCCGGCTTTCATTTTTCAGATCTCCTTTTCCACTTCCATCTCCTTCTCCTTCCTTTTCCTCCGTCTTCTCCATTTCTTTCTTCTCCATCTCCTCCTTCTTCTCCTCTCCATCTCCACTTCCTTCACCATCTCCACCTCTGTCTCTATCTCTGTTTCCTTCTCCTCCTCCTTCTCTCTCCATCCGTCTCCATCTCCTTTCCATCTCCATTCCCTTCTCCTGTTCCTTTTTATCTCCTTCTCCCTCTCCATCTATGTTTCCTTCTCCTTCCTTTTCCTCCTTCTGTTTCTTTCTTCTCCATCTTTGTCTCCATCTCCATTTCCTTCTCCTCCATCTCCATTTCCTTCTCCTCCATCTCCATCTCCCTCTCCCTTTCTTTCTCCTCCTCCTCCTCCTCCTCCTCCTCCTTCTCCTTCTCCATCTCCTTCTCCTCCAACTCCATCTCCCTCTCCCTTTCTTTCTCCTCCTTCTCCTTCTCCTTCTCCTTCTCCTTCTCTCTCCATCTCCTTTCCATCTCCATTCCCTTCTCCTGTTCCTTTTAATCTCCTTCTCCTTCTCCATCTGTGTTTCCTTCTCCTTCCTTTTCCTCCTTCTGTGTTTCTTTCTTCTCCATCTCTGTCTCCATCTCCATTTCCTTCTCCATCTCCCTCTCCCTCTCCCTTTCTTTCTTTCTCCTCCTCCTCCTCCTCCTCCTCCTTCTTCTCCTCCTCCTTCTCCATCTCCTTCTCCTCCATCTCCATCTCCATCTCTCTCTCCCTTTCTTTCTCCTCCTTCTCCTTCTCCATCCATCTGTGTCCATCTCCTTTCCATCTCCATTCCCTTCTCCTGTTCCTTTTTACCTCCTTCTCCCTCTCCATCTATGTTTCCTTCTCCTTCCTTTTCCTCCTTCTGTGTTTCTTTATTCTCCATCTCCATTTCCATCTCCGCTTCCATCTCCCTTTCTTTCTCCTCCTCCTCCTTCTCCTCCTGCTCCTCTTTCCCCCTCCCCTTCCCCTTTCCCCCTTCCTTTTCCCTTTTGGCCCTCCTGGCCCTGGGAGTTCCCCACAGGCACCTCTCAGCGCACCGATAGCTGCTGTCACCCCAGTGACACGTTTCAACCTCCACAACCCCCTTTTCCTCCAGCATCTCCTCCACAGGATTCTCCCTCGGGGAGAAGCTTCACCCCAAACCCCAGGGCTCCTCAGCTTCCCCCAGGAGCCTGAAATCCCAGATGTTCCCAGCCAGGCCGGTGGAGTCCCAGCAGCTGCCGTGTGCAAGGGGAAACTGAGGCAGGGGAGCCTCCCCCCCCTTCTGCTCAAACAGAAACCAGAGCTGGGAATAGAAACTCAAGTGGGGGTTTTTATTGTTGTTTTTTCATCTTTTTTTTTCATTAAATTACGTTATTATGAAGTAGAAGGCGGCACCTTCCTGGAATGAAAGGGTTAATGTCACCCTTGGATTCCTTCGCCTCCTTTTCTAGCCCCAGAGAGGGGACAGGAGCCAAATGTCCCCTCAGCCTCTTCCCCCTTCTGCTTTCTCTGCTTTTTTGGCCCAAAATGACTCACCGGGGGATTTCTCTGAGTTTCTGGGCTCTTCAACCCACTGGGGATTCTCAGGGCGATGCTATGGGGCTGAGCACCCATAGGTGCTCTCCAGAAGCGCCCTGCCTGGTCTTGGGGGTGGCTTTGGGGACAAGGGACAAGCATCTCTGGAAAGTGGCACCCAGCATCCAGCAAAGCCTCGTGGCCACCTTGTAATTCCCAGGGGCTGAAAAGTCCAGCTTGGGCATTGTGATCGGGCAAGAACCTCACCCAGGTCCCTCATCCCAGTCTCATCATCCCAGTTCCTCATCCTGAACCCTCATCCAGGTCCCTCATCCAAGTCGGGTCACCCTTGTTCCTCATCCCTGTCCTATCGTCCTGGTCCCTCATCCCAGATGCTCATCCAAGTTCCTCATCCAAGTCCTGTCACCCTGGTTCCTCATCCAAATCCTGTCATCCTGGTCCCTCATCCCAGATCATCATCCAAGTCCTGTCACCGTGGATCCTCATCCCAGTCCCATCATCCTGGTCCCATTATCCAGGTCCCTCATCCCAAATCCTCGTCCCAGTCCCATCACACTGGTCCCTCATCCCAGACCCTCGTCCAGATCCCTCATCCAAGTCCTATCACCCTGATTTCTCATCCCAGTCCTGTCATCCTGGTCCCATCATCTTGGTCCCTTATCCCTGACCCTCATCCAAGTCCCTCATCCAGGTCCCTCATCCAGATCTTGTCACCCTGGTCCCTCATCCCAGTCTCATCATCCCAGTCCCTCATCCAGGTCCCAAATCCCAATCCTGTCACCTTGGTCCCTCAGCCCCATCCCCTCGGGGTGTCCCCAGCAGGTCCCATCACCCACCCCATGCCCCCCCTACCCCACCAAGCTGACGGCAGCCAAACTCAGCACATGCCATGGTGGCACAGAAGCCACCGGTCAGGCTGGGATCCCAAACCCGGGGACACCATGGGGACCCTGTGACCCCCCAACACATCTCCAACCCCTTTCTCCCCCAACCTCCCGCTGGGTTCCACCCCCCCACCCCCCCATCACCACGGTGACATCAGAGCTTGTTGTCCCTCCCGGCATCGATGACTTCAACCCATGAGTCACCCTCCGTCACGGCTTGGCCGCCCTCCCACGCTATTCCTGGCCGTGACGCTCGGCTCCAACCGAAGCCGCCGCTGAGTTGGGTCTAAACAGCCTCATTCTCAGTGAAAGGGGAGGATTCGATAACGAGGACGAACCCCAAAGGCTGCTGGGGGGGGGGGTAGTGATGGTGCCACACGTGCAATGAGTTCTGCTTGGCCTCAGCTCAGCTCTCGTTAAGCGATGTGGTGGTTTCTCAAAATCACCACCGCAAAAACCGTTAATTAGTACAGCGTTAATCACGTAATTACAGCCCAGCCAACAGTTTCTAGCACCCAAATCACCAGCATCAAAGTCATCCTCCTGCCAGTTCAATGCAGCCTGAATGGGTTAACACCAAATCAATCACTTTTCAGCCCAAACCTGCTGCTTTTCACCCCAAACCTGCAGATTTTCACCCCAAATTGGCTGCTTTTCACCCCAAACCTGCCGCTTTTCACTCCAAATTGGCTGCTTTTCTCCCAAAACCTGTTGCTTTTCACCCCAAATAGGCAGGTTTTCCCCTTAAAGCCACCACTTTTCACCCCAAACCAAATACTTTTCACTCCAAACCCCTCACTCCTCACCCAAACCTCATCACTTTTCACCAACCCCCATCAGCCCCTTTTTCATCCCAAACCCACCAGTTTTCAGCCCAAATTGGCTGCTTTTCAACCAAAACTCACCACCTATCACCCCAAACCCATAAGTTTTAACCCCCAATTGGCTGCTTTTCACCCCAAATCATTCAGTTTTCACTCCAAACAAGCTGCTTTTCATCCCACACCTGCCTTTTTTCACCCCAGATCCATCACTTTTCACCCAAACTGGCTGCTTTTCACACCAAACCAAATACATTTCACCCGAAACCCATCAATTTTACCCAAAACCCAATACTTTTCACTGCAAACCCATCACTTTTCACTCTAAATTCACCATGTTTCACACCAAATCCAATACATTTCACTCCAAACTCATCGGTTTCTACCCCAAATTCACCACTTTTCAATCCAAACCCTATATTTTTCCCTATAAACCCATCACTTTTCACCCCAAACCCAACACTTTTCACTCCAAATCCACAACTTTTCACCCCAAACCCAACACTTTCCACTCCAAACTTATCACTTTTCACCCCACGCCAGCTACTTTTTCATCCCAAACTCATCAGTTCTCACCCCAAATTGGCTGCTTTTCANCCACTCCAAACTTATCACTTTTCACCCCACATCAGTTACTTTTTCATCCCAAACTCATCAGTTCTCACCCCAAATTGGCTGCTTTTCACCCCAAATCCATCACTTCTCACCCCAAACCCATCACTTTCCCCCCCTAAACTACCACTTTTCCCCCAAATCATCCATTTTTCCCCATAAATCAGCCTCTTTTCCCCCAAACCCTCACTGCGTCCCCTCCGCCCCCAGTTTCCTGAGTTTCATGCCTGAAACGAGGGAGGAAACAGCGTCAGCGCCTTTCGCCGTGCCGGGAACACAGAGAGCAGCCGGGCACATGCATGTGCCATAAGTGTGGGCCCCCCCCCGACACCCCAAAATCCACAAAACCACATACATAAACAGAGATGGCTGACAGGGCCCAGAGAGTGGTGGGAAATGGAGTGAACTCCAGCTGGAGGCCAGTGACAAATGGTGTCCCCAGGGCTCAGTGCTGGGTCCAGCCCTGTTCAATGTCTTCATCAATGACCTGGATGAAGGCATCGAGTGCNGGTCATTGGGCATTGGAATATGCTGCCCGGGGAGGTGGTTGATTCACCTTCCCTGGAGGGGTTTAAGGGAAGAGTGGAAGAGACGCTGAGGGCTGGACTACAAATCCCAGCATCCCCCGCGCGGGGGGGCCCAGCGCAACAGGGACTACAAATCCCAGCACGCCTTGCGCTGAGGCGGAGCCAATGAGCGGAGGGGGCGTGGGATCTCAGCCAATCAGACAACAGAGGCGCGGCGGCGCGGCCAATGGGATTTCAGGGGCGGAGGAGGGGCGTGGTTAAAGGGCGGGAGGGGGGCGTGGCCTCGCGGGGCGCAGTCACATGGCGCGGCGGCCGCGGGTGAGCGGGACCCGGGAGCGGCTTTTGGGTTGGGGTGGGGGGGGAGGAAAAAAGGGGAGTTTCCATGGGAATTGGGGGGGTTTCCGTGGGAATTGGGGGGTTCCCCGGGATGGAGTCGCTCCAGGAGGGTTGGGACAGCACTTTGGGCTCGTTTAGGCAATGTGGTCCCCCCAAAAAAAGTGGGGGGTGGGGAGGAAAAGAGGAATTTTGAGGTGTCAAGGGGGGACTGGACCCCTAAATTTTTTGGGGGGGCACCTAAGGAGCCTATTTGGGCCACGGGGTTGCCCGCCAGGCACCGAAATCGGCCGTTCGGCCGATTTCG